>VMDR010000778.1:0-177478 GCA_007922815.1 Macrotus californicus | reverse complement strand
TCATTCCCTGTACCTTTTCCCCCTCTCTCCCCACCCACCCCCCTGATGATAACCCTCTGGGTGATCTCCCTTTCTGTGATTCTGTTCCTGTTCTAGTTGTTTGCTTAGTTTGTTTTTGTTTTTGTTTTAGGTTCAGTTGTTAATAGCTGTGAGTTTGTTGTCATTTTACTGTTCCTATTTTTGATCTTCTTTTTCTTAGATAAGTCCCTTTAACATTTCATATAATAAGGGCTTGGTGATGATGAACTCCTTTAATTTGACCTTATCTGGGAAGCACTTTATCTGCCCTTCCACTCTAAATGATAGCTTGGCTGGATAGAGTAATTGTGGATGTAGGTCCTTGCCTTTCATGACTTGGAATACTTCTTGCCATCCCCTTCTTGCCTGCAAGGTTTCTTTTGAGAAATCAGCTGACACCCCTTTGTAGGTTACTGTCTCCTTTTCTCTTGCTGCTTTTAAGATTCTCTGTTTATCTTTAATCTTGGGTAATGTAATTATGATGTGCCTTTGTGTGTTCCTCCTTGGGTCCAATTTCTTTGAGACTCTCTGAGCTTCCTGGACTTCCTGGAAGTCTACTTCCTTCGCCAGACAGATTGGGGAAGTTCTCCTTCATTATTTGTTCAAATAAGTTTTTGGTTTCTTGCTCTTTCTCATCTGGTACCCCTATGACTTGGATGTTGGAACGTTTAAAGACATCCTGGAGGTTCCTAGGCCTCTCCTCGTTTTTTTGAATTCTTGTTTCTTCATTGTGTGCTGGTTGAATGTTTCTTTCCTCCTTCTGGTCCACACCATTGATTTGAGTCCCGGTTTTCTTCCCATCACTGTTGGTTCCCTGTACATTTTCCTTATTTCACTTAGCATAGGCTTCATTTGTTCATCTAATTTGTGACCAAATTCAACCAATTCTGTGAGCATCCTGATCACCAGTGTTTTGAACTGTGCATGTGATAGGTTGGCTATCTCTTTGTCGCTTAGTTATATTTTTTCTGGAGTTTTGATCTGTTCTTTCATTTGGGTCATTTTTTTTTGTCTTGGCGCACCTGTTACGTAGTAAGGGGCGGAGCCTTAGGTGTTAACCAGGGCGGGGCGGCTACATTGCTGTTGTGATGCTGTTTGTGGGGGAGGGTCCGAGAGGGAACAGTGCCACCTGTTCAACTCTCAGCTGGTTTTCAGGCACTTCCCCTCCCCCTCTCTGCACAATCAAATTGGGCCCTTCTGGTGCTGATTCCCAGGTGGGTGGGATTGTGTATGCTCTAGGACCCTGTGGTTCTCTCCAACAAGCTCTCCTGTGAGGCTGGGAGTTTCACCCGCTGCCGCCTCAACCCTCACAGGAGTTTCCAATCAGAGGCTTTGAGGCTTTATTTCCCTGCGCTGGGACCCTGGGTTGTGTGGTCTGTCTTGCTCCCCAGTTGTTCCTCCTGGTTTATCTGCACGTGGGTGTGGGACTGACCGGTCCACCAGCCACCGCCTTGCTGCAAGTCCTCTCTGCCCGGCTGCTTGTCTCCGCCCCTCCTACCAGTCTGGGTGAGTGTTTCTTCTTTAACTCCTTGGTTGTTGGACTTCCATACAGTTCGATTTTCTGTCAGTTCTGGTTGTTTTTTGTTTTTAAATTTGTTGTCCTTTTGGTTGTGCGAGGAGGCACAGTGTGTCTACCTACGCCTCCACCTTGGCTGGAAGTCCCTTAAGAGATTCTTAATCACAATGCTTTTTAGAAGTCTGGAACTCTCTGACATTCACAATATACTGTTTTTCTTTCTATTGGTTTAGAACTAAATTAATAGATTACAACAACTTAGTAATTATACCAAGATTCATGGGCATTTCTCAAAATCATAAATATTACATGTTGTGAGATAGAGAACATTACAGTGACTACAAGGTATGGATGAGGAGTTTCTCTCTGTGCAAACATGGTACCAGCTGGTTCTTTTGTTTCCTGTTACAGAGCAGAAAGGGATGTGCCCTTGAATCCTGCCTTAGGGGTAGTAGGGAAATAAGCACAGGTCCCTGCCCTGGCTGGTGTGGCTCAGGTGGTTGGGCCATTGACCCCTAACTGAAAGGTTGCAGGTTTGATTCCCAGTCAGGGCACATACCTAGGTTGTGCGGTTTAATACCAGATCCGGGCATGTAAGATCCCCAGTCTCCATGCATAGGGGAGGCAACCGATCAATACTCCTCTCTCTCTCACACATTGATGCTTCTCTCTCTCTCTTCCTTTCTCCCTTCTCTCTCTAGAAAGCAATGAAAAAATGTCCTCAGGTGAGCATAAATTTTTTTTTAAAAAGAAAATTACAAGAATACTTACTGAAATCTCTCACACTTACACAGCGCTCCCCATACACCAAGCACTGGTTGTTTTCCTTGGATTAATTTATTTAATCCTCTCAACAACTCCATGAGGTTGGTGCTATTATTAACTTCATTTTACAAATGAGGAAACTTAAGCAACTGGCCCAGCTTAGTTGGTAAATAAGAAGCACACCTGGGATTCGAACCCAAGCCAGCTGGCGCCAGAGCAGTGCACTGGCCCCTTCCATTAGCACAGGAAAACTCTGGAAAGAATCCCGAGAATCCCGTGACTCTGCGGTTGCCTCTGGGGAACGGGATTGGGGGGCCAGGGCATTTGTTTTCCCTTGATGCCCTCTGTGGTACTTAAATTGTATTTTAACAACAAACCTGAATGGCTTTTATAAAAAATATATATTCTATTTACTAGATTAAAAAAAAAAAGATGCCCCTGGCTGGTGTGGCTCAGTGGATTAAGCGCTGACCTGTGAACCAAAAGGTCGCTGGTTGGATTCCCAGTCAGGGCACATGCCTGGATTGCAGGCCAGGTCCCCAGTAGGGGGCGCTCCAGAGGCAACCACACATTGATGTTTCTCTCCCTCTCTTTCTCCCTCTCCTCCCCTCTGTCTAAAAATAAATAAATGGCCCCTGGCTGGTGTGGCTCAGTGGATTGAGTGCCAGCCTTTGAATCAAAGGGACGCTGGTTGGATTCCCAGTTAGGGCACATGCCTGGGTTGTGGGCCAGGTCCCCAGTGGGGGGCGTGCAAGAGACAAGTGGTCAATGTATATCAACCACACTGATGTTTCTCTCCTCTTTCTACAGTCTTTCTATTAAAAAAAAAAAGGTAAAAAACTAAAATCTAAAAAAATAAATCTATGTATGTGGAGCTAAAAACTGAGCCAGTCCTGGGGACGAGTGCTAGGAAGGACACTGAGCATTGATGCCTCCGCCTGCCATCAAGGAGTTCTGTCAGGAGCCAGGGGCGGGGCCATTGGTGGGTGGGGTAGGGGGCTGAGTGAGAATGGGGAAGAGGTCGTGACTGTTATCAGCTTGACGTGCATCACCACCACCTAGAGGGCTGTCAGGCCCACCCCCAGAGCTGTGAAGCAGGGATCGAGGGTGGGACCTGAGAGTTCAGTCCTCATGAGTTCCCAGGTGACGCTGCTGCAGCTGGTCAGGGACCACACTCAGCGCCACTGCACTGCCCTTCTCTAATGAGCGGGCTGTAAATGTACGAGGGCTCTGAACGTTGCCTGGGCCTGTCCGATCCTCCCCGCAGCCCTGAGAGCCAAGGGAGCTGGGAAGGGAGGGGCAGCCGCGTCCCCTTTCTTACTAAAGAAGCTGAGAGGTGCAGGTTGAACAGGCCTTGAGGAACAGATTCGGCCCCCTCGCCACAGCCTGCCAAGCCCCAGTGAGCTGGCCTCTGCAGCCACTCCAGCCACCTCAATTTCCCCACCGGCCTTCTCTCCATAGTGGTCAAGGACACGTTCCCACCTGCAGGTCCTGCATTTGTAGCCTCTCCCTGGAACACTGGAAGGTGGGCTCCTTCTCATCATCGGAGCTCAGCTCAAATGTCACTGCCTGAGGGCTTCTCCCCTGACCACCCATTCAAAGTAACCACCTCTGCCCTCTCCTGGGGCTCTCTAGATGGACGCTATCTGATACAGTAGCTGATAACCATAGGGGGCTGTTCCACAAGTAACGGATTAATCAATCCGTCCATTACAATAATATTTAAAATTTAGTCACTCAGTCACATTAGCCACATTTCAAGCGCTCAACAGCCACAGGCTGGCTACTTATACTGGACAACATGGATACAGAATATTCCTGGCATCGCAGAAATCCTATCGGCTAGCACTGCCCTGTAACCGAGCGCTGCGCTCTATTTTATCAAGGTCCCAGCATTTGCCATTATCTGAGACCTTCCTCGTCGACCTCCTTGTGGTTGCCTTCCCCTCCTAGAACATAAGGTGGAGATGAGGAGGAGCATTCTCTTCTTTGCTATTGTGTCCCAGTGCCCTCTACACTACCTGCCATAGCTCCAAAATAGACACTCCAGGACCACTCACTGGGAAGGCATTTTTGAGCATCCGCCAAGATTACGCATAGACTCTGTCTGTCTGGGGACAGAGGCAACCCTGAGATTTTCTTGTTCATCTGGGAGAAAACAGGCCTAGACTAGCATCTTCAAACCACAGTGGTGGCATTGCTACCTGTACCTGCCAACCTCCTTTGTTCCTTCCCACTCCCAGCTTGGCTGTTGGGAGGCATGTCCCACCCTGTGCTCCCTGGGGTGAGACACTCAGGTGAATGGCAGAAGTTATATTTGCCACTTTAGGAGAAAGAATCAACTTTCAGCTGGGAGCGGCAGAGCAGGGGGTGGGGTGGGGTGGAGGGGGCACTGCCCAGGGCAGGAGGAAGAATGGGAAGAAACAGTGGCTCGTGGACCTTGGGGTTTTACCTGTGCTTGAACTACCCCTGAACAAAGAACCAGTACTCTTCCCCTCATCTCTTCCCTACTTTGTGCTTTGTTTCTGTCTGCCCCTTAAGTTTCCTAGTCAAAGTCTCTTCGAAAAAGTCCAAATTTGTCCCTGGTGAACTGAAGGATAATAGTGTGAAAGCGGCATACTTGGGATCAGGGACACCTGGGTTCAAATCCTAGCTTGGAAGCTCTGTGGCCACGGGCAATCGGCTGCTTAGAAACTGGTTTTCCCTCCCATAGGCAGAGGGTTTAGACAAGACAGTGCAGGTGCGAGGCAGAACATAGTCCCTGGCACGCTGGAGGTCCTGTAAGTGATGGTTTGCTCCTCTCCCTTTCCCACTATCTTGAGCCCAAAGAACCAGAAGAGCCGACAACCCTTGGAGACAGCAGCTGTGCCAGCTGGAGCAACTGGGAAGGGCCGTGAGCTAGAATAGGATAGAAAGGCCAAAAATCAGGGGGAAACAGAAAGCCAGAGAACAGGGAGAGCTGAAATTCACAAAGGCAGTCAGGGTGACTGGTTAAGGTCTCAGGCCTTTCCTGCCCTTGGTTTTCCCCGTCCGGGGCCACATCTAGTGCACGTTCCCAGTAAAGAAACAGCTCCGTGAGTAATATCTCTGCCAAACGCTGTGGAAGATACTGGCCTTTTAAATATTCAAATCTCCAGGGAACCAAGAGGGCTGAGGGCTCTCTTTCCTTCCAGGAGACCTGAGCTCAAGAGTCCCCCCAAAAGCTAAGTGCCCTGTGCCCAGTGTTATCAGCTTCTGGCCACCAGGAGGCCCAGGCCCAGTGTCTGCTAAGGCTCTGTGTCTTCTTTTGACCTAAACTTTCTTGGCCCAGTTACTTTCCTCCCCCCACTGTTACTTGGATTCTTTCTGTTCTTGGGTTAATGGGTTTTACTGAACTGAGTCCTTTGTAAGCCTGTTATCCTTTGAAGTAGGAGGGGTGTAACAAAGAAGCAAAGGCTAGCTACCCAGTGTGTGGGAGACATTCTTTCCTATCCAAAAGGCAAAAGGGGGTAAGAGGGAAGGGAAATGAGAGAAAGGGGTTGGAAATGGGAAAGGAAACCAGCACCTGTCAACAAGACACTTCTGGTAAGCAGCGGGGCTGGGCTGCAAACCCAGCAGTTGGGAGTGTGTGCCTGGGGTGCTGGGGTCTGCCAGAGGGGAGGAGGGGCCTGAACAGGGAAGAGGGCTTTACAAAGAAAGGCAGGCCTGGCGCCTGAGTCCCAGTGCCAGATGCCAAAGGCCGGATTTGGGACTCAACTCCAAATCACAGCTTCAGGCGCCATCCAGTGGCTATTGAGCGGATTACAGGATAAAAGAGAAGATGGGGCGGGTGGGGGGATGGGGGGATCAAAACGGAGACGGCAGTCCCGGCCAGCGCCAAAGGAGGGAGCCCTGCCGATGCTCTTGGTGTTACCCCATCAGTTGACACCCTCATCCAATCAGACCCTCCTAGGCAGCTGCCTGACCTGCATGGGTTTCTCTCCCTGTGTGATGTCGGGCAGGTCACTCTGCCCTCTAGGCCTGGCTCCCCAACTGTAAACTAAAGGGATTGGGCAGATGAGGTCATAAACCACGCACTGTGCCCATCTAACCCTCAAATCCAGGTACATCTCAATCATCCTGTCCCCACATACTCCAGTCATTCCTAACCACACCACATTCCCACATCATTCACCTGGAAAACCCACCAGGGCCACCTGCAGAAATCCCAGCCATAGGTTAAGGCTTGGCTGGAAGTCTGTAAAATGGGAATGATAAAGGCCATGATCCCTGCCTCGCAAGGTTGTTGTAAAGATAAAATGAAAATACCTGCAAGTCACTTAGAATAATGCTCAAGAACATGCAAGCTATTCTTATAAGAAGAATTCATAGCTACCACTAATTGAGAGTCTAAGATGTGCCGGGCACAATGTCAGATGCCTTAGAATACTTTCCTCAATTCTCACCATCACTCCTGGGGGCACCGTGTCAATCCGCACTGTACAGATGTGGCAACAAACCCAGAGTAATTTGCGCACAAGGACTCTAGGACTGGAAGCATTTTTAATCTTTGCGTTTTCTTCCATGCACTTGGGAAACGGTACTGGTCTATGACCTTCACCATAGATGGCTGGTTTTAGGGTTTTTGTTTCAGGGAGCAGAGGCAGAGAGTGTGGGTCACAGGCTGGTCAGGCAGAGGCCTGCTCTGTGCCAGAGGTCCTTCTGGTACATTCTCTTCTTCCTACCTGGTGCAGGAGGGAGATAAAATCCAGACGAAACTCACCTATCCGGCCCCCACTCAGTCAATTAGGGGCTCAATTACTGCCTTCTATTTCCTCACCAGCTTCCCCTATCCAGTTCTATCAGCTTTTCAGCCAGGTTTGGGGGCACTAGGAGACTGGCATGGCCAGAGAGCGAATCGTTCGATCCTCTGGTGGATAGAGGCGCACAGATTTGCGCAGACCCCAAGGGTTCCTGAGGAGCCCCCTCCCTTCCCACAGCTTGCAGAAGGAGTCGTCTGTTCTAGGCTAAATAAACAAGGAGGGGGAAGCAGTGCCCAGTTCCCTGCCCCCCAGGCCGACCCCCGCACAATGCGCCTTTCTCCGGCGGAGAGCGGAGACGCCGCTCCGGCGCCGCCGAAGCGCGCTCCGTCTGGCCTCCCCTCCCCCTGGCGGCACAGCAAGACCCACAAAGCGACCCCATGGAAATCTGATTTTTTTTTTAAGAAAAAGAAAACAAACAAACAAACAAAAAAAGAAATCCAACAAAGAACTGAGCGCATCAGCACGCGACAAGGGCGTGTGGATCTAGCACGCGCCTCCCTGTCTCCCAGTCAGGCTTGCGGTCCCGGAGAGGCCAGCTCCAGCGCAGTGCTGGGAGCCCACCAGCCCCTCGTCTCCAACAGTCCGAGCCCCAGGGTCTCAGGCTCACTCGGCCCCCGTGCCCGACGGCGCACGAGGGCCTCCACAGTCCTCGGGGCCGCCCGTGCCCGGGTCCCGGCCACCGTGGCCCTCACATATGGGTAGCCAGCTGGTTCTCCAGATCCTCCAGGCGCGCCGTCAGCTGGGCGAGTGAACTGTTAAGGAAGTCGGTGGGGATTGTGGAGGTCCTGTCCCCTTCACCCCAGCCGGGTCCCGCATCCCCAAAGGATATGGTTTTGAGTCAGACTCTCGAGCGCCCCCAGAGTGCGGCCCTGGAACTCCACGAGGCTTTCGCATTCACAGGGACTTCGAAGCTCTGTCCCCGCGCTGATGCCCTCCTCTGCCAGCCGGACACAGAGAGTTGGAGAAATAAGAATCTGCAGGAGGACCAGCCTGCCCTGGCCGAGGCCCTCTGAGATACTTCCACCCAGCCTGTGGTTGGGTGTACGGCCTTTGAGTTCAAACAGACCTGGGGAGAGTCCCAGCTACATAGCCTTGGGATGTTGGAAACCTCACCCAACCTTTCTAAGCCTCAGCCTCTTCATCTGTAAAAACGGATTCAATGAGAAAACCTATTCATTGGCTGGCGCTGAGGATTCTAGGATCTGCGAGTGCACATCTTGGAAGAATGTTTCTCAAAACTTCATGCTTAGAATCACCAGGAGGCCTTGTTAAAATACAGGCTATTATTCAGAACGGGGAAGGGGCCGAGATGCTCCCACGTGCCACTGTGATGCTGCTGGTCCCTGGGCCACACTGTGAAGAGCAAGAGCTCCGGGCAGCACTCTCTAAACAAAGCTGTACGCAGTGACAAAGTGTTCGGCACCAGTCCTGTGCCGTGCGGTAGCTGCAAGCCCGTGTGGCTATTTAATGCTTGAAATGTGGCTAGTGTGACTAAAGAAGTAAAATTCTAACTTCATTTCATGTTAATTCATTTAAATCAAATGGGCACACCTAGCCCCTGGCTGCCTTACTGGGGATCTAGAGCACTGCCTGGCACAGCAGATGTCCAAGAGTGTACTTGAACTAGACCAGTGGTTCTCCAAGTGTGGTCTCTGGCCCGGAAGCATCAGCAGCGTCTGGGAAACTATTAGAAATGCAAATCATCAGGCTCCACCCCAGACCTCCTGAATCAGAAACACTGGGTTGGAGCCCAGCCGTCTGGTTTCAACCAGCCCTCCTGCCACAAGCTGTGTTTTAACTTCTGGGTGAGTCGGATGCACACTAATGTCTAAGAACCACCCATCCGAGTCTATCTCCGACACATTTCGACATCTCTAAAATCAAAGCAAGTGCCTTACGATTAAATTTGGCACCTGCTTTTTTCTTAGCTGTATAGAAAATCACAGCGAATTTGACAGTGGATGGTATCTTAGATTCACCGACATTCTGTAAACATGTGCCACTTTTAACGAGACAACACAATGCCTGGGCCGTGATTTAAAAAGCTATTTCTCAATCTTGTATGTGCCCTTAGCAAACCGCTGTCTGTCACGTCATTAATGGTACTGAGGACTGTCCCTAAAAAACTCTTAACTTTGCAGAGGAGGAAACCAAGGTCCAGAGAGGGGGCAGGATCTGGCCAAGGTCATATAGGCAATTAGTGAAGAGCCTCAATCACAGAGCCCAGATTTCCCTTAGAATTCTAGAGCTGGAGGCAACCTTGGCTGGCCAGTACCATCCCCTGTTACAGAAGAGGGAAGATAAGGTACAGATGGAGGTTAAGTGACGTGTCCAAATTCCCACTGTGTGGGACATAAGAGCCAGGACAGAAAGGGCCCTGAAGGACCAGCTAATTCAATGCCTCCACAATACACTGGCTAATTATTAGAATTAGCCTGGGGGGTATATCTGTACATGTGTATACATGTATATGCATATGCTGTACACATGTAGGCATGTGTATACAGCTGACCCTTGAATAAAGCGGGGGTTTGGAGCCCCGACCCACCGCTTGGTTAAAACTCTGCGTGTAACTTCAGTCAGCCATCTGCAGATGCAGACTCCCAACTGCGGCAGGACAATACAGGGGGCCCATGAACAGCATGGATTTGAACTGGGCAGGTCCACGAATAGGCACACTTTTTTATCCACATAGAAGTGGACCTATGTAGTGCAACAGTTGTTCAGGGATTGTGTGTGTGCATGTGTGTGTGTGCATGTGTGTATGTGTGTGTGTGTGTACGTGTGTGTGTGTGTACGTGTGTGTGTGTACGGTTTCCAAGGCCTGGCCTGGCCCTGCTGAACCTCTGGAAGTAGGGCCTGGAAATCTGAAAGAAGAGTCACATCTTGGAATAGGTTCTATGGCAAAATTAACCCCCGGGAATTCCCCGAGGGCCTGCACAGCACCCGGGTCTGACGGCCCCTTCTCCTCCATGATGGCACCGCCCCGCTTTTCTTCAGCTGAGCGCCAGACAAAGTAGACGGATCGCTTTCACGGGCTGCACTGAACGAAAGAAAATGCATGGCTCCGCATACTCGAAACACATGCAACCCTGCCCCTCTGCCAGGTCTGTGAGGTTGAATTCCAGCAAGTTAATAAAATCTACGATGTGACTCCTCTTAGAAATGCTGACTTCGGCGTTCCTTTGCAAAAGTTCCCCCAAACTATTCTGAACACCCACTAATTCGGGGGACAGGTAGCTCAGTCTAGTGCTTCTGAAACTTTAACATGCACGTGAACACCCACGGGTCTGTTTGAAGTGCACAGTGTGATCCACGAGGGCTGGAATGCTGCAGTTCAAACAAGCTACCAAGTGACAGCACCCCCACGGATGTGGACCACACTTGGAGTAACAAGGTCTGTCCAGTGAGCCCATGCCCTGGCTGTAACTATAAGAAAGGGCTGGGGAGTCCACAGTCAGGGGAGATATCAGAGGGTGGGCAGCGGGAAGAGCGGGGGGGGGGGGGCTCCTGAGCCAGATGCGCTCACCGGGGCAGATGCTGCCTTTGAGGTTCTCCAGCAGGTGCGTCATGGTGCTGAAGTCAGGGAAGTAGGAGACATGCAGCTCTGCCGGCTCCGAGGCGATCTCGCGCAGCTCTTCCTCCACGGCCTTGCCCACGCCCACGGCGTACATGACGATGCCTACAGGGGAGACAGGGGGTGCCCTGGACCTCAGGAAAGCCGACTCCCCGTGTCCAACCCAAGCCCAGGCCAGGGCGTCCGGCACCAAGCCCACCTTCCTCCTTAGCGCGTGCTGCCCACACTGAGATGTCATCCTGGGAGCGGCCGTCGGTGAAGACCAGGCCCACGCGAGGCACGTTGAGGACGCGGGGCCGAGCGCCCTGTGCCTCGGAGAAGCTGTGTTCCACCATGTGGCGCAGCGCCAGCCCGGTCATGGTACCGCGTTCCATGTACTCCACGGCCAGGACCGCCTGCTTCACCTCGGCTGCCGTGCCATAGCGGCCCAGCGGGAACTCTGTGCGCACCCGGCTCGAGAACTGCACCAGCCCCACGCGCGTGCCCTCGGGGGACACGTCCAGGAAGTCCACAATCTGGTTCACAAAGCGCTTCACCAGCTCGAAGTTCTGCGGGCGCACGCTCTTGGAGCCATCAACCAGCAGAACCAGGTCCACGTGGCCTTCCCGGCACCCTGCACAGTGAGTGGAAGGTCTCGGATGGAGAAACCAGTACTGGGGCCGGCAGCAGCCAGCCACGCATCTGGTCGTTCATTCACACACACTTATTGCAGGACAGACACCAGGAGTGAAGGCCTCCCTGCGCTGGCACCGGCATGATGTGCTGCTATCAGCACGCCGTTCCCACCCTCGCCCTTTACAGAGTGCCTAGCAGAAGCCAGGCGATCTGCTAAAAGCATCTTATTAATAATGATGATAATGACAATGATACCCACAACCACAAGAGTTACCATTTACTGATCATCTACTACGTATCAGACAGAATTCTAAGCACTTCACCAGTATTAACAATGCTAAACAAAAACAAAAATATTATTTAACAGCTCACCATGCACCAGACACTGTGCTGGGTGCTTTATATATATATTTTTTTCCATCTTGCCGATAACCTTGGGGATTGTCCCCATTTTCTACAACCTCAGGTTCTGAAGGGGAGAATGCTTTGGTCTGGATGTCATAGCTAGGAATGGCTGAGCCAGGGTTCGAAACCAAGTCTCTCTGACCCCCAAATCCATGCTCCTAATCGCTCTGCACTGCGGACTCTCCCGCTGTGAGCTAGGGCCTTGGCTAGCCTTGGAGAAGGTTCAACCATCGATGCAGCATAATCCTGACCCGTAAGGAAACCAGGGCAGAGCAGAGGCATCAGACGTGCCGTGTGTTACCGTTAAGGAAAATGCTAGAAGGGAGGGGCACGCAGAGAGAGCCCATGGGAAGAATAATTTATTTTTCCTGGAGTTGGTGAGGAAGGCTGCATGGAGGCGGTGACATTTGGCTTGGTCTTCAAGGATGGGTAGGAGTTCTCCAAGGCAGGAAGGGACACTCTAGATGGTGGGAACAGAATGTGCAGAGGCATGGAAGCTGAGAGCCTTCCACACGTTCGGGAATGCACAGGCCAGTGTGGCTAACATGTTCGGACAGGTTTATGGGGTTGGCCGAAGCTGGACTGTGACGAGCTGAGACAGTGGTTTCAAAAACTTGACCACAACTCATGGTAAAAATGATGATAACACATCGTGACATACCACGTATCATTAAAATTAAATTCATGAAGCAATGCTTACTCTTTCTACATGCTGTAAACTCTGTTTTTTCTCTCTTCCTCTTTTTAAGATTTTATTTATTTAGTTTTAGAGGGGAAGGGAGGGAGAAAGAGAGGGAGAGAAACATCGATGTGAGAGAGAAACATCAGTTGGTTGCCTCTCGTACACATCCTGACAGAGGACCAAACCTGCAACAGAGGCATCTGCCCTGACTGGAAATCGAACTGGCGACCTTTCACTTTGCGGGCTGACACCCAATCAACTGAGCCACACCGGTCAGGGCTCTCTTTCTTTTTAATGCTGGGTGTAACCCCCTAATCGGGTCTCATTACCCACTAATGTGGTCACACCCACCATCTGAAAAACTCGGGGGTAAGGCATCTGATCTTTATCCCATAGGTACTGGTGAGCCACAGATGGCCTTCGAGCAAAGCAGGAGTGTGATCAAATATGCATTTTAGGAATTAACCTTGGCAACAGGGTAGAGAATTGAGGCAGGGCATGGCACACCCTCCCCCCCATCACCACCAGCCACACCCACACCCACATATTCACATCACACTCACACCAGAGTCAAGGACGCTCTGAATGTGAACCCCCTCCCACCCATAACTCACGGCTGCAGCTCTTGCCATCTGCCTGGAGCTGCCGCCCATCCGGGCACAGGCAGCGGTAGGTGAGGCCCTCACTCACGCACTGGAACTCACATCCATGGTCTACGCCATTGCAAAGGTCCCGGGCTTGAAGGAGAGACCGGTCAGGATGAGTCAGGTGGGCTCCACCAATGAAGACCCCCACCCCGCCCCTCTGCACAATGCAAGAGCCCCCTCCTCACCCTGACAGCTCCTCCCATCGGGCAGCAAGTCGTGGCCCTCTCTGCAGCGGCACCGCGGCCCGCCAAGGGTGCTGACACACTCCTGCTGGCAGCTGTGGTTCCCGAAGCTGCAGTGGTCAATGGCTGGTGGGAAGGAGGCGGCAGCAAGGAGTCACTTCTGACTGGAGCCATCAAGAGATTTCAGTCTAGGGTGTTAGCAGGGGGAGGGGGCTTGCTTGCCCCTACTGCTCCTCTGGTTCTGCCGGAGTACAAAGCCAGCTCGGCAGTGACAGAAATAGGAACCTGGGGAGCTGACACAGTGGCGCTCACAGCCCTGAGTGCCTTCAGTGCACAGGTCAGTGACTGAGGGAGTGGGGAGACTGGCACATACCTTGGCGCTTCACTTGTCGGCCCTGACACCACAGCTTTTAAAAAACAGCGATGTCTAGACCCCAATTCCCGAAGATCCTGACTTCATTAGTCTGGGGTGGTCCCCAGGCATCTGTGATTTCTATAAGCACAGGCCTCCTTCCTCTGGGCCAGGTGGCCCTCCCAACTCAAGCCCCAGATGCACCTCCGAGTGTCCCTTACTAAGCCAGGAATCCACAGAAGACAAGGTCCCTGCCCTGATGATGCTCGCTGACTAATAGAGGACCAGACTCTGCCACTTCATCAGCCTGAGCCTCCATTTCCCCACCTGCAAAATGGGGATATAACAGAGGAGAGCAATTGCTATTTGAAGCTTCCTCCCGAGGAGGGCGAGCTGTTGCCCTGTGGAGTATCTTGCTGCTTTAAGAGGTGCAAAGATGGCCTGGAGCTGCCCTGGGGAGCAGGGCCTGCGGAGAGGTGAGCCAGCCTGCGCAGAAAAGTGAGAGTTTGAGGTTTCTAGAAAAGAGATGGGAGTGGAGGAAGGACAAAAAAGAACAGACAAATGGTGTGAGGATGACAGACTCTGTGTTGAAGATGCCGGCAAACAATCCCTTGTGGCAGGGTGACAGGGCTTTCAGGGTCAAGGGTGCCTAATACTCAATTATAAAAATGGATGTTTCCTTTTTTGTGTGCCTGTTTGACTGGACTTAGATGTAATTCACACCTCTGTTCACCCCTGCTTTTGTAAAATGGAAATACGAATGCACTTACATATACACGCATATGCCCTTGTGCTCATGAGGATGTAAACCAAGGAAGAGGCTGATTTACACGTGTGGAATGAGGACAGCGTGTGTGAGGTTGAGAAATGGAGGGAGGAGCCATAAACTGATTGAATTCAGCAGGAGCTGAGAGTGAGGGGAGACCACAGGAAGGAAGCACCTCGGGAATTCCCAGATATCTCGGGGCCGGATTGGGATGTTCACAGGTCATCACATGGGGCTTCAAGCCAGTTTTGTTCTAGAAACGAGAAGATGCCAGATGGCACCTGGGTTAGGGGAACCACCTGACCTCATTTTCCTGGTTGTTATGAGCTTGAGAGATGAGGTAAGCAGCGCTCCAAGCACAAGACCTGATACTGACTTGGTCCTCGGTAGCTACCGTTAAGATCAAAGGAACGGGCACGCAAACACATGAAGAAGAAAGGCCTGATTGTATAAGCAAGGCATTGTGTGCCATGGCCTTTCAGAAGGCAAAAATGAAGAATCGGTCCTTGAAAGACTCGCAGGTGCAGAGTGGAGCAGCAAGAGAGCCCAGGTGAGCTGCCCAGAGTGAGCTGAGATGCCACAGGAATGGCAGCATGTATGAGGCAGGGGTGGCGATGCACGGAGACCCTAACCAAAGGCCCCAGTGGTGTCTAAGTTTCGGCAACCGTGAAGATGTGCCTGGGAGAAGACACAAGCCAGTGTGGGAGGTGTGTGGGAGCCTGGTGGGAGAGGAGCCCGAGGCAGTGGGCAGAAGGACACAGAAAGCACGCTTGACTGCGGGGTAAAGGTTTCTAGCCCTGGTCCCACCAAGGACCTGTGTGACTCCAGGCATACCTTGCCTTTCTTAGACCTGTAACGTGAGGGAGCTGGACTTTACTTTCAAAGGCCCTTCCGGACCCACTGGGCTGATACTGGGGCAATGGGGAGCCACAGAAGGCTCAGGAGCAGTGGGACGGCAGGGCAAGAGTCACTCTCACCCAAACAGCTCTTGTTATCTGCTGCTAGCTGGTAGCCAGGGTTGCAGGCGCAGTGGAACACGCCGGGGGAGCTGACACACCGGTGCTGGCAGCCGTGTCCCCCGTCAGCACACAGATCCTTTGCTGAGGGCACACAAGAGTAGAATCAGCAGGGGACAGATGGGCAAAACCCTCCAAGAAGAGACAGCTGGATGGGGTCAAAGGCAGGAACCATGATCAAGGACGGCCTTGGGTGGGATAAGACTCATTTGAGAAGGGCTGACCCAGGTGGGACAGCTTCCGGAGAGAATAGGGCCTGAACCGCGCCTGTGAATAGGCTCATTAGGGTGGGGTGGGGCAGCACTGCACTGGGGTGTGATAGAAAGGTGGGACGTGCTGAATCAAGGTGGGCAGAGTAACTCAAGGTGTGAGTAGAACATCTCCGGTGGCATTGTGGGAGGAGCTAAAATGCGAGTGGGCGTGGCCGTGCCCAGTGGGGCGGACAAGACTCTTTGGAGTGGACCGTTGCCCTCAGCTTGGACGGGCGGCGTCTCCTGTGTTGGAGTTGGACATTAAGCCTGTGGTAAACCATACACAGCTCATCCCGGTAGGGAGGCACGCCAAATGTTGCTCCTGGTGGGCGAAGCCTAAGCAAAGGTGAGCAGAGCTGGCATGAGACACAGCAGGCACGTCAGGTCTGGTAGGCGGGGCTAAAGCTGGAGTGGGCGGGGCCATCCGGGATTGGGTGGGATTCTAGGCAGTTCAGCCTTGCCCCAGCACTCTCCTAACTCACCACACAGCCGGCCCTGGAACTGCAGGCCAAACTCCTGGATGAGGTCGAAGGACTCAACCAGGAAGACGTGCTCGTCCAGCGGGTGGGACGCCATGGCGCGCAGGGAGCCCACGTCCGCGCGCTGCACCCCCACCGCATAGATCTCAATGCCGCGGGCGCGCGCCTGTGCCGCCACCTCTGCCACCCGATCCTGGGGCCGCCCGTCGGTCACAATGACAGCGACTCGCGGCACGCGCGCCTCTAGAGGACGAGCTCCTTCGGCCACACTGAAGGCCACGTTCATGGCATACTGGATCGCCAGGCCGGTCATGGTGCCCTGCGCCAGGGGCACCAAAGCGCGGATGGCGCGCTCCATATCCTCGCGGCGCGAGAAGGCGCCAAGCGGAAAGACGCTTTGCACTTGACTCGAATACTGGATCACGCCGACCCGCGTAGCGTTGGGCCCCACATCCAGGCCTCGGAGGATGCCCACTAGAAATTGCCGCATGGTCTCAAATTCGAAGGGGCGAACGCTGCGCGAGCTGTCAATCACAAACACCAAATCCAGGGGCCCAGTACGGCACCTGGGACCTGCGAGGAGATCAGAAAGGACTTTCCTAGGTCAGCAAAGCGTCATCTCCGAGGAGATCCCCAGGGAAACCCAGGGCGGAACAGCACTATCCCTGCATAACAGCACCCACACAGAATCAGCCTATCAAATGCAAGTTAGGTACATTCACTCGCCCAGCATTTGCTGAGGAGCTGGGCTAGGAGATTTCACCAATTTGCTATCCCACAGCTCTGAGGGCTATTCTGAGGAGGTATTTACCTTTTCGGGAGAGGGAGAGGGCATGTCACAAACTAAAATGCCTGGAGGGGCCAGGCAGGCAACACAAATGAGTGAACGGAAGCTTCCGTGAACTGGCAGGACAGTGGACACCCAGAGGGCCTGTATTCTTCCTAAAGTGAGCAGCTCCGGCCAAATGTTACAATGGAGGCTTGTGGACCCCATGTTAGTCGACCCCTTGGGTTTTTCAGGAGAACTCCCAAATTGGGATTTTTATGTGAAATCTCCTGATTTTTCAATTAACTTTTAAAACTTCAACACCAAATGGGCAGTCTGCTATTTTTGGTACCTCTAAGCCACTTCCTACCAAGGAGGAGACTGAAGCCCAGAGAGGGGAAATGGTGCATTGGACGCCATCCTCTTGCTTCTCTCTCCCCGGCAGGCCTAGCAGGGTGCAGACAGAGAAACTGCTTTTGTTCCTCTCCCCTCACTGGGGAGGGCTCACCTTCGAACTGGAGATGGGTGTCCCAGGGCTGGAGGAAGAGCAGCAACATGGGCAGCGGTGAGCATGGAAGGCCCCTCATGGCACTTGGGGGGGCAGAGAACGGAGGTGTCAGAGCCTGGAGGGAGGGCAGGAAACAGCAAAACCCTAGTATTTGCAGAGCTCCTTCTTGGTGATGGGCACTTGGAGGCGGGGCAGGGTCCTGGGTTTATTTTACTAATCTTTCTGCTTTGGAAGATGCTTTCATAATCATTCATTTTTCAACCCTCACCTGAGGATATTTTTTCATTGTTTTGAGAGAGAGAGGAAGGGAGAGAGAGAAGCATCTGTGAGCGAGACGGAGAGTGAGAGATCAATTGGAGGAAGGGATAATGCCCCACCCAACTGAGCCACACGGGCCAAGGCCATAATAATTAATTTTCATCACAGTGAGATTTCTGGGAAACACAAGAAATTCGACTTTGCAAATAAATAGAAGTAGATAAAAATATACACAGTTTAAAAAGAAAAAGACTCTCCTCCACGCCAGGCGCCATGTTAAACGCCTCTCACACATGGTGGCATTTAGTCCTTGGTCAGTTCCGTGAGACAGCCCGTTATTGTTGCCATTGAACAGATTAGGAAACCAGCTCAAAAAAAACTTCAACGCTGGTACGCAAGGTCTCAGGACAGGAAAGCGGCTGTGCCAAGATGCAATCCTATGCCTAGGGGTTTCCCAGGACAAGCCACCGTGTTCCGCACCCTCGACTCCCCAGGAAGAAAACCTCTGCAGAAGGAAGCCATTCCCCACCTCAGATACCCTGTCTCCTACTGCCTACCCATACAAGGCGCCTGTGTGGTTGTCCTCTCTCCCTCTCCCACCCTCTCCCTCTCTCTCTCTCTCACACACACACACACACACACACACATTCAGACACACATCGTGCAACCGTAGACCTCAGGGAAGGGCTGCACACCCTTTTGCTGTGTTGGGAGGGTAGGGGGTGGGCAGGCACTGCATTGGCCAAAACCCATCGTGCACTTGAAGTTGAGGCTTGGCACCGCCACTTCCCGCCAGCTCTCAGGAGAAGCCGCCAGGGGGCGCCTTCCAAGGTCTGCTTGGCTGGCTAGGTGGCCGTGGGAAGCCCACATCTGCCCAGCAGGTGCCCCTGCCCAGAGCAAACAGCGGGCCGGGAGCCCGGGGCCTTGAGATAAGACCGGGTAGGATATATCCGGCATGGGGGCCCAGGGGCAGGAGGGCGCAGGGTTCTGAGGACAACGGCACTGGACGCACCCAGAGGGCGGTGAGTGAGCGGCTGGGGGCCTCGGAACGTGCTCATGGACCCTGTGGGGGCAGCAGGTGAGCGCTCACCTTCGCGAGGCCCCTTGAGAATCACGGAAGACTCCCATTGTACAGGAGGGAAAAGTGAGGCCCCAGAAGGCGGCTCGCTGAGCTGCCAAGGAACCTAGGACTCTGCTCCCTTTCTTCCTCTTGAGCTGCCCGGCAACTTGACCTGCCGCAGACATGGAACCTCTTCTCCTTCCATTCGCTCCCTCTGCTCTCTTCCCCGCCCCCGCGCCCCGTCCTGAAGCCGCGTTAGCCACTTCTCTGTTGCTGTCTCTTGGTAGAGGGGCCAGCCGCCCCGAACCCAACCGCAGCCCCGCCCCTCCCCCGAGTTCCATGAATGGGCCTATTCTGAGCAAGGTCGAGGGCCTGCAGCTCATTCTAGGCGGCCTTCGCATCCCCGATCCTCTCCGCCTTCGACTCTCAGGCCTGGTGGAAGAACAGAAACCCCTCTAGCAGAGTCCTTCATGGAAGGGTGACTAAGCCAGATGTGTCAGTAGCTGGAGGTGGGAGGGTGTGGCTTGCCTCCTCTAGCTTGGGCCACAGCTGAGGCCAGCACCCCCGGGGAGCACACGGGTAAAGGGACAAGGACCCTTTGCCACCTCTCATTCTTTCCTACTTTCAAAAGCCTCTGGACCCCAAAATTTTGATCAAGGACCCCCTTATCCTGCTCTTGGCTTGAGCAAACATCTCACCTGTCACCCCACCTCTACCCCAGGAATCCCAGAAAGTCAAAATAGCGGCTTCCTCAAAGTTCATCACCTTTCCAACCCCGTCATTCTACAGAGGAAGGAACTAGGTCCAGAGACGATAGTGTCTCACCCAAAGTCACACAGCAACATCGGGACAGGGCTGACGCTAGAACCCAGAGCTCCCCGGAGGGGTTAGTCAGTCTTGCGTTAAATGAAACATTTGGAAATGCCTTTAGGGTGGGGAAAGGGGCTCGCGAGGCAGTTCTGTGAATAACTCAAGAGCTGGCTGAAGAGTGAATACCTTGAGGACGTTCTTGGGGGTCCCTACGGGGAGGAGATTAGGAGAAACGTCCCCGCCCCTTTTTGGTGGGTTTGCTAGTGGGGACCCAATTTGGAAAGGCTCCCCCAGAATCCGGGAAGAGCACTGCTGGTCCAATGCAGGCACCGCGGTTAAGTACGGTTGCCCGGTCTGGCTGGCCGCCTGCACCCCAGCAGACCCCTCAGCGCCCCCAGGCCCTTTGACTCACCTGAACCTGCTGGACAACTCGGAGGCGCGGCCGCAGAGCGGAGCCGACGGGCGGAGCCTCCCGGGCAGCTGGAACAGGTAATAGCTCGGGCAGCGTGCCCGAGGTGGGGACTGCCAGGCAGCTGGAGGGAGCGGAGGCAGCGGCCGCATTTAACCCGGGCTGGCGGATGGGGAGGGGGAGCGCGGGCTGCGACCCCTCCCACCGGCCGGACGATCCCCCTTCCTCCCGAGGGCCGGGGCGGGGCCAGATCAGCGCCCCCTGCTCCAGTCACCCTGGGAGCTGCCGCTCGGACTGCGGGGCTGGAATTCCGTACAGCCGGAGGCTGGGCAGCTACCCTCTCCGCAGCCGGAATGCGTTGGAGGCCTCGGAGCCACTTCCCCGAGGAGAGCCCCAAGGGGCGGAGCAGGCCTGGCTGGGCCGCCGTCTGCCTGGCCCAGCTTCCGAGGGCGCGGCCCGGCGCTTGCCCTCTGTTGTCCCCTCCGGGAGTGAGGGGTGGCCTCTGACACTGGTCCTGGGAAGAGGGTAAAGGATCCAGAAGGGTAGCGTCAGGGTTCATGGCTCTCCCAGGCCAGACCTGGTGGTCCATCAAATCTGCCATGACGGACTCCTTTACCCGTTCTCTGCAATTGCTTACGTCCTGGGCCCACCCACCCTCACCCATCAAAACTTCCAGGCTGAGAAGCCATCAGGTCCCCTAGGCTCTGCCTGGCCCCCTCCACGTGGTCGATGGAGGCCGTGAGATCAGGGAAGCAAAGCCGAGAGGGTAACAGGCCCCTGCTCTTGGAAGGAAGGGGGAAAGGAATGTGACTTTGACCGCGGAAAACCTGAAATCCGCCCCCCCCCCAATTTTGGGGCCTTTCCGTGTGTGCAGGTGTCTGCCAGCAGTCAAGAGAGCACTGTAGTCCGTGGGTTTAGCACAGGCTTCCTGGCATCAAGTCTTCCCTGGGGCAGCTCCCCGCCGGCTGCAGGGAAAGCCATGCGCCCTCACGTACTCTGCCTCCATCCCAAGGCCAACACAAGTGCGGCCTTTGTGCCGCCGGGGCCTCTCCCTAGTGCTCCAGGATGCGGTGGGCGTGGAGCCAGACCCGCAGAGTGGCGCCTGGGTGGTCCCGGTGGGCTCCGTGCAGGCCTCGTTGAGCGCTGCGCCGCCCAAATATTTAGCCCACGACTTGCAGGCGTTCCCTCCCTTACCGAACACTTCCTCGCCCTGACCACGAGGGGACACCACTAGAACTTCGTTTCATTCAACCTAAGCGCTTCGAGCTCCAGGGCACCTCGCCTCTTTTACATTCCCTGTTGCGGGCCTCCCAGGTCATCCCCAGAGCGCATCACAGTCCTGCGGGAAGGCGTGCGCCGGTGCCTGCAGCAGCAGTGCGAGCAGACGGTGCGGATCCTGCACGCCAAGGTGGCCCAGAAATCTTACGGAAATGAGAAACGGTAGGTGCCTCGGAGGCCCCGCCCACGTCACTTCGGTGTCTGGTCATATGCGCTCCTCCCCGTGTAGCGTCTTTTAGAACGGGGGGGAGAACCCGTGGCTTAGCTATTGACCGATCTTGGGCCTTTCCGCTCCGTCACCAGTAATCCTCACTTTGATTTCAGCAGAACGTCCTTGGGAATCTACAGCCCCCATTCATTCATTCACTCATTAATACTTTCATTCAACAACTAGTCAAGCTGCTTGTCAACGGCCAGGCTCTCTGAGCACCGCTGGGCACTGGGCACAGCTGAAGAAGGCGAATACAGTCCCTGCTCTCATGGCATCTTCACTCCAGCGTGGAAGAGGCGGACAATGAAGCCGCCACACTCAGTGAACGAGATCCTGATGAGAGCTGGAAGGGAATAGAACAGGGCGATGTGACAGGAACAGAAGGGGGGCTACTTCAGCCAGAGAGGTCAAGATAACATCTGCACTGAGATTTCGATTTGACCATGGAGCCAGACAGGAGAAAATCTGGGGGGAGCTATTCCAGGTAGGAGAAGCGGAAAATGCAGAGACCCTGAGGCTGTTCCAACTTGGTCTGTTCCAGGTACAAGATAGAGTGGCCACAGTTTGAGAAGGAAGGCTGGGGTTGTAGGGAATAAACTTGGAGAGGTAAGCAGAGGACAGGTCATGTGAGGACTTTGAGTTGAAACCATTGGCGGGTTTTTAAGAAGACAAGTAACATGATTGGTTCATGAAATGAAAAGGTGGAGGTGGTAAGAAGCCAGTGGATTCTGGACAGGTTTGGAAGGTGACGACAGGACTTACTGAGAGGTTGAATGGGGAGAGTGATAAAAGAAGGTTCGGATGTTAATGGGGTTCACAGCCGTGGAGAAGCCTGGGGAGGGTGGTGGGAAAGATGGAGGGGTTCTTTCGCCTTTCTGCTATCATTGAGATGCCTACAAGACAGTCCCGGGGAGATGACACATGAGTCCAGCGCTGACATGTCTCCGCAGGTTCTTCTGCCCCCCGCCCTGTGTCTACCTTGCAGGCCCCGGCTGGAGGGTGAAGCCAGTGCAGGGCCAAGGTGAGGACAGACCCCAGGACTGGTTGCCTTCCTGGGTGACGGGGACCGCGCAGCAGGGAATGGGAGCTGGGCGGTTCACAGACTCAGTTTCGCCGCGCCCTCTGGCGGCGAAAACTAGGCTTGCCTTGCACCTGAGTCTCAGGAGCCCTTGCAGAGCCTGCGGGCGTCCGTTTCCAGCCCCCCAGGCAGGGGAGATGGGGCCCACTGTCTGCGGTTACATGGGACTGGATGGCGCGTCTGGCAGCGCCGCCGAGACACAGAAATTGAATTTCGAGGAGCAGCCTGACTCCAGGGTGAGAGTGCATGGATGAGGGTCCCAGTCCTGCTCCCATCCTTGCCCCTTCCTTGGGGAGGAAGTCTCATTTACTCCCCTGCAGAAGCCAAACTATAGATATAGGGGGCCCCCTATAGGTAGCCAGTATAGGGGGGCCTGGAGACCGAGGTTCTGCATGTAGGGTGCGCCCGAAGCTTGGACCATGCCACTTCACGTCCTGCCCAACTGGGCGGACGTCAGATAACTGGGGGAGGTCGGTTCATCCCAAGGCGGAGGGTTGAAAAGAGCCGGCTCCATCCCCTTGAACCCCATAGGAATTCGGTTGCGCCAAGACCCTGTACATCTCGGACGCCGACAAGAGGAAGCACTTCCGGCTGGTGCTGCGGCTCGTGCTCCGAGGGGGTCAGGAGCTGGGCACCTTCCACAGCCGCCTCATCAAGGTCATCTCGAAGCCCTCGCAGAAGAAGCAGTCACTGAAAAACACCGACTGTGAGCAGGGCGGGGCTTGTGAGCGGGGCGGGGCTTGATCGCAGGACAGTGCGGGGAGGTGCCGTCAAGCCTGCAGCAGCGGGATTTGGGAGGGGGAGAGACCGGGACTGTAGGGGTGGGGTCAGAGTGGAAGAGGCGGAGTCTGAGCCCAGAGGGGCGGGGTCTGCCTGAGCAAGTGCAGCTTAGGTCTGAGAAGACTTTGGAGAAACAAGGGCGGAGAGAGCAGAGGGGACAGATACCAGACTTGATGTGTGTATGTGTGTGTGTGGGTGTGGGTGTGTTGGGGGCGGGAGGGGTTGGGGGTCCCTCAAACGGCCAGCAGGTGCTGAACTAGAGACATTGAAAGTGACAATGAAAAGACAATAAAAGTGACGATTAAAATCAGTTAAAATATTTACTCGGGGCCTGCTCTATGCCTGGCTCTGTGCTAGGGGCTGCATCCCTGTAAAACAAGGACCAGGGTCTGTTCTGGAGGGGCACACAGACCCGCAGGGGAGAGAGACACGCATCGCAGAGACAGTCTGAGATAAGTACTGTCCTGGGCATCAAGTGACAAGGTACTGTCACTGTCCCCATGTTGTAGATGAGGAAACAGACTTAGAACATTCATCCGTTCATTTCAGAAACACTTGGGCCTATCACATTCCAGGTGACTTGCCTGAGATTGACCAGGTAGCAAGTGGCCCAGCCAGGATTGGGACTTGGGTCAGTGGGACTCCGGCACCCAGCTCGTACCCCTACACCACACTTCCTGTCCGTCTGTCAGGAGCCCTGACGGCTGCCTCAGGTCCGGCAGTGCCCTGGCTGACCCTTCATGTCAGGAGGGGGCCTGGGAGTGAAGCAGCGCAGTGTGGTGGGTACTGGGCAGATGCTGGCTTTGAATCCCGGCTCTACCCCGCGCTAGTCGAGTGATGGCCAGCAAGTTGCTGTCTGGAGTAGGGACAGTATTATCTGCCTCCGAGGGGTGTTAAAAGACTCAGATGAACCTATGAAGCATTTAAAACAGTACCCGACACACACAGGCAGCTATTGTTCAATGGCTGGGAACTTGGGCTGACTATAAATTGAACGCCTGCAGAATGCGTAGCACTGTGAGGGGAGAGAGGAAGACCACCAGGTGCTTTCCCCCCAGGTGGTCAAAGTCTAGTCAGAAACAAAACCTCGTCTCTGCCTCTGTGACAGGCTGGAAAGGACCGATGTCGAGCCCTAGAAGCACCGTACCGCTGTTTCACACCACCGGGCCTCTGTGCATGCGGCCCCCCAGGCCCTCCTACCTGCTTCATGCCTTCATGCTCCCCTGCATGGGGAGAGTACAGCCTCCTCCAGGAAGCCCTCCTTAACCCGATCCTTTGACATTAGCCTGAAATTTTATATTCATGTTCCTTTCTACTCTCTGAGACCGTGAACTCCTCCAGGGCAAGGCTGAGTCTAATTCACCCTCTGGGGCTCAGTGCTCAGCACAGCACCTGCCGCAAAGCAGACACTTAGTGAATACTTGATAATTCTGTTGGTTGCACTGACTGATGGATGCCCAGGCAGCAAAAGGAGCAGGCACAAGTGCAGGAGCAGGTCTCAGGCAGGTACAACATAAATAGCTGTGAAAGGTGAATTCCCAGCATGTCCAGGCCCATGTGCATAGGAGTCCAAGTAGCTCAGGGGACAGAGACTCAGATGTGTCTGGCACATCCAAGGGAACAAACCAGGTCGGGGCACTGACCTCCCCTTCCCTCACAGTGTGCATATCCTCGGGCTCCAAGGTCTCCCTCTTCAACCGCCTGCGCTCCCAGACGGTCTCCACACGCTACCTCTCTGTGGAGGACGGAGCCTTCGTGGCCAGCGCGCGCCAGTGGGCTGCCTTCACGCTCCACCTGGGTAACCGCATTGGCAGGCCAGGGCTGGGAGCTTTGCATTCACTAGCTTGTTTAGTCTTCCCACAACTCCTCAAGGAAGGTAAACTCCGTCCCCGGGACCAGGACCGAGGCTTTGAAACACAAAAAGCCTTGCCAAAGTCCCCTGGGAGTCAGTGACCGATCCAAGCTCTTCTGACTCTGGTGTCCAGCCCGGCCCCTGGTTCTAGCACCCACCCCGGGGTGGGGGTGCATTTGTGAGGATGGCCACAAATGACCCCTCGGGGATGAGAATCTTCAGCCTTAGCTGCCTTCCTAGTGCCTACCCTACCCCCAGGGCTGGTTGTGAAAGGGACGGCAGCAGAGGCAAGAAGGGCAGAAGCTTGGGGTCCCCTGAAACCCTCCTTTCTTCCTTTCTTTTATCTTCAGTCGATGACCGCCCTTCCCAGGGGGACTTCCCACCTCGAGAGGGTTACGTCCGCTATGGCTCCCTGGTGCGGCTCGTCTGCACTGTTACGGGCATCACACTACCTCCAATGGTACGGGGAGGGAGGGCCCCCAGATCCATGCGGAAGGCGTGGCCCGTGTGGGCGGGGCTGGAAGGTGAGGGCCCAAGGCGTGCAGACATTTGTTCACTTCTCTGCCAGAACTTAGTTCTTTGTGGGCTGGAGAGAGGCAAAGGGCTGCTGGCATGGGGGGATCTGCCAGTGCCCGCATGGCTCCTGGAGGAGCAGAAAGCTGGCGGGGAGGGCGGCCTCCGGGGACCCAGTCACCGTGCTACCACACTCCCTGCCACCCTTCTGTTGTAGATCATCCGCAAAGTAGCCAAACAGTGTGCGCTCCTCGACGTGGACGAGCCCATCTCCCAGCTGCACAAGTGTGCGTTCCAGTTTCCTGGCGGTCCGCCTGGAGGCGGCGGCACCTATTTATGCCTTGCCACAGAAAAGGTGGTGCAGTTCCAGGTGAGAAGCAGAGAATATCAGCGCCAAGCATCTTAGAAAGTCAGAATGCAGAGAACCCCTGAATATGAGACCATCGTCATCATCCTAACGAGCTGTACTGCCCCCTAGAGAATGTTAGACTCAAGGACATGGGGACAGAGTCAGAGAAGGCAGGAAAAAAAGTTAATACTATTACTAAGCAATACCCCTTTCCAAAGAATATTAGAGTCATAGAATGTTGGGATATCAAGTTGTAGAATGTAAATTAAAATAATGATAATAAGTAATAGTAGTGAGTAGTATTGAGCAAAGACTATTAGAATCATAAAATCTTAAGTCATAGAATTGTAGAATGTGAGAAATTATTTTTATTATTATTATTTTAATCCTCAACTGAGGACATGCTTATTGATTTTAGAGAGAAGGGAAGGAGAGAGAGAGAGAGTGAGAGGGAGAAACATCAACAGGCTGCCTGCCTTTCTTATTCATGCGGACCTGGGACTGAACCTGAAACCCAGGTATGTGCCCTGACCAAGGATCGAACCTGCCACCTTTTGGTTTACGGGACGACGCTCCAACCAATTGAGCCACATTGGCCAGGGCAAGGGCATTGCTATTAGTAAATAAGCAATCCTACTCCCCAGAGAATATGATCATAGAATGCTGAGGGATAAAATCCTAATATGCAGAAAATAACATCACCGAGCAATGTTAGGATTGTGGAACGTTAGGGTCCAGAACTGCACCGTGTTAAAAATAGAATTCTAGAACCCTAACAACAGAGACCTTCAGCAGCCAGCTCACCCAGCAAACTTGTGTAAGTCTCAGACGACTGAAGGGTCTCTTCCAAGCTCTCAGGGCAGGTAAACCGCAAAGCCTGGGACTGGAACCCGGGGGGGGGGAGCAAAAGCTCAGGCACTGCTGGGCTCCCCCATGCTGACGGCCACCATTCAGAGCTTCTACCTGTCCCCCCCCCCCGCCATCTCTCCCAGGCCTCCCCCTGCCCCAAGGAGGCAAACAGGGCGCTGCTTAATGACAGCTCTTGCTGGACCATCATTGGCACTGAGTCAGTGGAATTCTCCTTCAGCACCAGCTTGGCGTGTACCCGGGAGCCAGTCACTCCGGTGCCCCTCATCAGCACCCTGGAGGTGAATCCGGGCGATGGGGGACTCTGGCCGGCTGACTGCGCTGTGGGGTGAGGTGGTAGGGAGGGAGGGCTGCAGGCCTAGGCCACTCGTTCCCCCATACGAACGGTCCCATCCTTTCCCAGCTGAGTGGCGGGGGTGATGTGGCCACACTGGAACTCCATGGTGAGAACTTCCACGCGGGGCTCAAGGTGTGGTTCGGGGACGTGGAGGCCGAAACCATGTACAGGTATGGGAACAGGGAGGAGAGGGTGCTGTCATCAGCCCTAACTGACGTCACTGCAGTCCTAACTTCCGTGCTTTACCCCCAGGAGCCCCCGGTCCCTGGTGTGTGTGGTGCCAGATGTTGCCGCCTTTGGCAGCGACTGGCGCTGGCTGCGCACACCCATCACAGTAGCGGTGAGCCTGGTGCGCGCTGACCGCCTCTTTTACCCCAGCGCCTTCTCCTTCACCTACACCCCTGAATACAGCGCACGGCCCGGTCCCTCTGGGGCTCCCCAGCCCGCCACCGAGGCCGACGCTGATGCGCTGCTGGAGAGCATCCACCACGAGTTCACGCGCACCAACTTCCACCTCTTCATCCAGACCTAGGCGCGCCCAGGCTTGCCCTGGGCCGTTTCCTGGGTCCTAGACCCTGCTCTCTGCCCCCTTCGCTGCCGATGGAAGGGGAAGGCCTGTCGGAGCAGCAGCAGAAGGCTCTAGCCATTGAAACCCGGCCCTGCGGGTCTTGCAGGAATCACGGACCCCTCCTTCATCATCTAGGAAGACGCGACCTGAGTGATGCTCTCTTTGCAGCCAGTGTGGCTCTCCTTGCCTTCGCCTCTGTTTCACCCTCTCAATCAAACAATCTCTGTCTTTCTCCCTCAGTAACTTTGCAACCTCTCTATATGTGTGCCCCTCTTCCTCCATCTTTGGCTCTCTCGGCCCTGCATCTCCCAGAGTTCCACACACCCAGGCATGCCTTCCAGGCCTTGGAGCAGAGGGTCGTGAACTGAGTACTAGGTCTGTCCTGAAGCACCGTGAGCCACCTGGAGCACTGGGTTCTGCCCTGGACAGCTGCCCTTCCTGGTACGCCCTACAGCTCACACCAGGCCCCGTGCCCCGGCCTGTGCTTGCTCTCTGGCTCACATCCTGTGGCTGGACAGGTGCCTGGGGCAGTGGGAAGGTCTCGTCACCTTAACTGTCCACGCAGGCGCTTCTCTCACAGGCCCAGCAGGATGCAGTCCTGAGGATTGGGGATCCCTCTGCTGTGCTAGCAGCATGCCCAATCCAAGGCAGAGTCTAATCTGCATGACCCACCTGCACAAGGAGAGAGGTGCCCCGTGTGTGAGTGGGGGCACCTCACTCACACACAGACGGAGAAGACGCCGTGCGAGGAGCAGAGGGCCTACACTCTGGGCCCTTTCTAGAGAAGAAGCTGGCATTCCTGACCCCTGTCCCTGCCGTGGGGGCCACCTGTTGCCTCTGACGATGAGTTATCCTGCTAACTATCCCCCAGCCTAGGCAAAGAGGCACTCCAGGCCCAGAAGCAAGCACAGGATACCCAATAAAACTTTTCCCAGGCAAAATCCAGCCAAGGCAGGAGCTTCTCTGCACGGGGACCCGGGACCAAGTCCTAATCCACACCCGCTCAGCCCGCCCACCCTGTGCCTGGTCCACACTCTGCAGGGAAGCAGAAGAAGCAGGCAGGGCCCTGGCTCAGGGTGTTGGAACCAGCGCCACAGATATCACGGGTGCCAGCAACTCATACCAGCCCCCGCTGGGGCCAAGTGGGGAAAACCGGTTTGAAATGTTGGTTCAGGGCTCTCACCCACACCCTTCCACCTTCCTCGAACTCTGAGGAGGGGGTTGTTCCCCACAAATCTCCTCCCCAGAACACGGAAATCCCCGGGAAGAAGAAGATGCCGACATTTCTCAAGAGGTTTGCCCTTTAAACTGCCCGAAGCCTCGTGGGCGGGCTGAACTGGCTGTGACAGGAGAGAAGGAGCTGGTTCGAAGCCCCTCGAGGCCCCTGCGTGTGAAGCCTGGCCAAGGAATGCAGGGCATAAGTTGAATGGGAAGTATCCCCGACATGAGAGCGTACACCAGGGGAGCTGGAGCCCCTTGCCTGTGATGGTGTTGAAGCAGGAAGCCACTCGTGAGGAGGCTAAGAGGAGTTTCAAAGCACAGCACACAGGAAGTTGGGGCTCAAGGGCCCATCCAGCCCTGCCCTCAAGGACTTTCCCCAGCCACTCTGCAAGGCAGGAGTGTCGGAAGCCAAGGACCTAGGTCGGCCTGAAAGCCTGGGCCCAGCCACGCAGCTCTGTCTTCTGCGTGCCCCTCAGGGCACCCTGGGACCCTGAGTCCCACCTGCAAGTCTGAGACCTCAGAGCTCCAGCCCTGGCCTGTTCTCTGAGGTCCAGCTGCTGGACTGTCCTTGAAGGGCCTCCTAGCCCTGAGTCTGAGTCCAGAAACATCAAACTCCCCACACACCACCACCCCCGCCCCACCCCAAACCGCCACTCCCTTCACCATCCCTGATCATCTATCTCCTTCCCCCCACGCCATCTGGTCTCTGAGGCCTAAGGACTGACTCCGCCTCTCCTTCCCCACAAAAACAGGCTTCCTCTCCTTCCACCACTGCCCTGTTCTCCCAACCCAGCTCAGATGTCACTTCCTCCAAGATTTTCCCAAAGCCGGACCTGCTACATAATTGGTGGGGCCCCAGAAAAAGAAAAATGTATGGCCCTTTGTGCCAAAATGATTAAGAATTTCAAGACAGCCACAGCAGAGCATGAAATCAAGGCAGGGACCTACTAAACACAAGGCCTCTTGTGACCGCACAGGTCGCATGCTCACAAAGCAGGCCATGGCTCCCGGCTTTGTACCTTGTGGACAACCTCACGGGGACCTTGTCACTCATCACCCACCTTGGAACAAAGGGCTTTATGTACATTTCAGGTGTCTCCTCTAGACTGTGAGCTTCAAGGGGAAAGGAACTAATCGCTGCATATCCTGGAGGGTGCATTATAATGCTTGAGCATTGAATTGGGGCCCAATAAATACCAAATTGCATTGCATTGCATTGGCAGATTATTTGGGGATTGCAAGTACAAAGTACTACCAGCAGGTGGCACTGTTCCCTTTCTGAAAGTTGAGTTTTCCTGTAGTTAAATCATTAGGGTCCTTAAAAATATTTACTTTTTCAAGCTATCAGGATGGGAACCTTCCAGGGTTGAGAATCATTGCTCTCATTCACATTCGCTCCTTGTTTTTTAATACTTTTTTATCCTCACCCAAGGACATTTTTTCATTGCTTTTTTAGAGAGAGAAGCATCGATGCAAGAGAGAAGCATGGGTTGGTTGCCTCTCATACGTCCCCAGACCTGCACCCAGAGCCGGGATCGAACCCACAACCCTTTGGCTACTGGATGATGCTCCAGACAACTGAGCCACACTGGCCAGGGCTTTCCACATTTTTTCAGATGGGGAAACTGAGGCTCTGAGAGAAGGTTGAGGGCAGAGCCTCATTTGAATCCTAATTCTCTCCCTAATAGTACTTAACACTTTGAGTTAGCGGCTAGGTGTAGGCAGAGTGGGTGTGTTACGAGGGATGGGGAGCAGGCAGTGGGGCACATAGAATACGGTCGAAATCTCCGTTCCAAAATCTCCTGGCTGACCAGCTCTCATGCTGCCTGAGGTTCCACCATGGACGAGCGAGGTTTAAGCGTGGATCTTTGGGTCTCTCTCCCCGTCTCTTCTGTTTAAATTGGGTTTTCTCAAAGAACAACTCATAACCACAGCATGGGTAAAATGTTCAGGTAACTTCCTCTCTGGGGAGGGTGCAGGTTGCTCAGGGGCATAGGCCATGAAGATGGCAAGGGAGAGGGGAAGTGGTTTTAAGGGTAATGAAACCAGGGAGACAATGTCTAATGTTTTGCAGGGGTCAGACTTGCCATACTCCCCCCAGAGTCCCCCTCCCCCCTCCCCCGGCCGTCAGGCTTGGCTCTGGGCCAGACCACAAGGGACAAAGTCGGGGCAGTGGTGGCACAATAATGCCTTCAGTGGTGAAGGGGTAAGCACCTGCTATGACTGGCTGCTGGCCACCTGGCACAGGGATGGGGGATGGGAGGAGCAGACACAGTTCTAGGGAAAGGCACGGCCTTGTGACCAAGCTATTTATGGACTCCTTTTGGTTATAAAGTGTTGACGGGGAAACCACCCTGCCCAGCTCATCCCCAAGTCCCTACTGATTCAAAACCTCCTCCGAAACCTGGCTGGGGTCTGAAAGTGCATCATTAGCCCCTTACCCCGGGGGGAGGGGTGTTCTGGTTTTGGCTGGCTTTGCCCTGGCACACTTCTCACACTAATCACCCATGTATATTTTCAGAGTGGTCGCCTTAAAACGAAGGAACTTAGGTCTAGTGACTTCTCAGACATCCGCTACCCTGGAGTCAAAGCGCTGTGTACTAACAAGGTGAGCTTGGCACATTCTAGTCACTGAACCTCTCTGTGCCTCAGTTTCCTCTTCTGTCAGTGGGGGATGATACTATTTGTTTCATGAGGAATAAAATAATCAATATATGGGGAGCCCTTTCAATGGGGCCTGGCCCACCGTAACGACTTTATATGGGCTAGCCGTTGTCATGGTTACTCCAGAAGCACTTTTAGAGATAATCTAAATGTTGCACCGTCTCTGCATTTAACAGATGAGGAGGCTGATGGTCTGAAGCAGCTAAGTGACCTTCTGTATTAGCTTTCTCTGTCGCATAACAAATCATAGCAGGTGTAGCAGGATGTTGATCGTCCCCGTTCCCATGGGTCAGGAGCGTGAGTGCAGCTTAGCTGGGTCTCCTCCAGCTCAGGGTCTCCCAAGGCTGTACTCAAGGGCTGCAGTCACACAATGTTTGGCAAAATTTATTTCCTTGTAGCTGTAGAACTCACGGCAACTTGCTTCTTCTAAGTCAAAGGGAGAGCATCACTTTTATCAGGGAGGTTCCAGACCCTCTTCTAAGGGCTTTCAACTGATTAAGCCTGGCCCACCCAGGATAATCTCCCTCTTTGCTAACTCAGAAATCAACTAGTTTGGGACCCTCATTACCTCTGCAAAATCCCTTCACTTTTGCTCTCCAATGTAGTGACACCCATCCTATTTACAGGTCCTGCCCACACCCAAGGGAGGGAAAGCACAGGCTCTGGAGACCAGGGGCAGAAATCTTGGGGGTCATCTTATCTCAGAATCCTGCCTATCCCACTCCCCAAACCACTGGCAAGGGAACGTCTGTTCGGTCTGCAGGCCCTCCCATGCACCATGAAGGAGTCAGCCCATGCAAGAGTCGCTGCCTCTGTGAACACTGGCAGGATCAGGAAGAGAAACGGCGCAGCATTGTCCAAAACCCACGTTGCATTCCTGCCTGTTCCCAGAAGTAACGTTATACCAAGTTCCACTCAGATAGCTCTCAACCAAGCAGTGGGCTATCGTCACCAGCCTTGAACATGGCTTCAAATGAGTCTCACCCCCTGCCCTTCTGTCATCCCCTCTTGCAATGAATAAGACTGACCTGTGTGACCAATAGGCCATTGTGGAAGTGACAAGAGTGACTGCTGAGGCTTGGCCATAAAAGGCGTTGTGGCTTCCACCTGGCTGTCTGCATCATGAGGCACTCAATCAGCCCTATGGGGGGTCCATGGCTTGGGAAGAACTAACAAACATCAAAATAAGCCAGACATCAAAACAAGCCATCTGGGAAGTGACTCCTCCAGTCCAGTCAAACTCTAGGGGGACCACAGCCATGGCCAACATTTCAAGTTCAACCTCATGAGACCCCAGAATCGCTTAGCTCAGCTGCTCCCAAATTCCTGACCCATGGAAACTATGTGAGGTATTTATGCCATCATAAGCCCCTAAATTCAGGGGTAATTCTATTTGGGAACAAAGATAATACGGGGGCCGCCTGGAGCTAATACCTTACCTGAAAGACGGCACTGATGAGGATAATAAAGTGTCACCTATTGAGCACTTACTGTGTACCAGGACCTCATCCACCTCCCCATCGGCTGTTGGAGCACAAGGTAACAGCTGGTGAAAGCTGAAATCCACACCCGCAGGTCTTACACCACTTGAGACAGCCCTGGCAGAAATTTCTACAGTGGAATTGTAGAATATCTGCCCTGTCCAATGGAAGAGCCACTAGCCGTGTGTGGCTATTGAGCCCTTGAAATATGGCTAGTGGAACTGAATTTTAATTTTTTTGAATTTTAATCTATTTATTTAAATAGCCACATGTGGCTAGAAGCCAGTTTTGGACAGCACAGATGGAACAGGTGTGAGGGCTTTCACCAGACCCAGGTACTAGGAGCGCTGACCCACTCCACGTGCCGGAGTTCAGGAAAACCGTGTGGCGGGGGTCTCAGGAGGGATGACACCAGACTGCTTCAGACGGGCTTTGTGGGGCCTGAGCAGCCCCCAGCGAAGGGGTCATGGGTGCCATCCTCTGATAGGCAGTGTGGTTAGGAGCAGACGCTAGAGTCCGTCTGCCTGGGTTCGAGTCCCACCTCTGTCATTGGTAGCTATGTCAATTTGGCCAAGCTATTTAATCTCTTGGCTTAGTTTTCCCATCTGTAAAAGGGGGATGCTAACAGCCCACTTTGTGGATCTGTGACTATGAAGTGGGTCCAGGTATAAAAGGCATAGAATGGGTTTCCTGAAGGTCGGCTTGGTGAAAAGGATCTACCCACCTCACGGGGTTGCTGAGGATCAAAACAAGTGTGTAGGGCCTGCCAATCACAACACCAGCTGAGGCCAAGCAGGTGACATGAGTGACGTGGTTGTGGGCAGGGACAGATTGTAGCAAGGCAGGGAACCCATGTCTCGACAGGCTCCTGCCTGTCAGCAGCTCCTAATTGTTGCCACACTGCCTGAGCGCCGTCACATCTTTCTTCCCCAAGAGAAGTGAGGAGTGTGGATTTTTATGGGAAATGACCTCATTTCTAGTTGGCAACTCACACAAGGACTTTCATCTGTTTGTTTTTTAGACAGGGCGCCGCCTAAACAAAACACGCAGGCGGGCCGCTGGCCCGAGGCCACAGCGAGCGAGTCCCGACCTTCTCCCCTCCTCGGCAGGCCTTCCCTGGCTCTTCCATCTCTGCCTTCCCGAAGGGGATTGGGCAGGGCAGTTATCTCAGGCTCCGCTGAGGCTCAGGGACACAGCCCAGAAAGGATGACTTCTCACGAACCTGAAAATCACAGAGGCAGGCGATCTAGAAAGTACCAGGTTTTATTATCTTTTTATCAAAAAAATCAGTAACAGACAACAGTGTGAGGGGGCTACAGGAGGTGCGGACTTCCGACATAGCCAGAGGAAAGGACGTAGGGCTGGGGGGTGCTGGGGGGAGAAGAGGACCCAGCCAGCTGGGAACCCTGGGCTGTGTGTGGGAGCTGGGGGGTGGGGGGTGAGGAGGGAAGAGTGCAGGCAGTGAGGCTGATTCCACCCACCCCAGCCAGTGGGGTCAGAAGATGCAGCCTACCCAGGCTGATCCACCAAGCCTCTCCTCTCTGGAAGATAACAAGCTCCAGAGCTAGGGCCCCATCAGCCCTCCTCAACCCCTCCCTTCGCCCAGGGAGACAAAGGTCATCCCAGTGGAGCTGAGCATATGACTTGCTAAGCCAGTTTGGTTCACCAGCAATGCTCCCCAATACATAGGTAGACGGAAGTGGTCTTCACCTGCCTGCTGGCTCCGGCAGCCACTAGCCACAGGTGGCAGCTGAGCACTTGAACGGTGGTTAGTGCAGCTGAGGAATGGATTTTTAACTTTTATGTGATTTTAATTGACTTAAATAGCCACCTGTGGCTGGTGGTTACCGTCCTGGCTAGCACAGCTTTCCAATTGTCTCTAAAGTTTGGAGAAATGAAGGAACACCAGCTGGGCTCGCAGCAGAAGCTAGAGAGAAGGTAGGAATAGCTACCCTCACTATTCCAGCCCAGAGGAAAGGCACCAGGGACCGGGCAAGAGAAAGTGGCAAAAGCCCCCTCGGCCACATCAAAATTCACTCACTCAACCGCCCAGCAACTTCAAATGGGAAATATCATACTATCTCCTGAAAAAATATATTTATCTATTTTTCTAGAACCAAGAAAGAATAATAATATATTACAAGAAAAGAGACACAAATATCCTATTATCCCTTACATTATATTTTGGGATCTGCTAGAAAACTATGTCTCAGCAAAAGCTGCTTCTGAAAGGAGCAGCTTCAGAAAAGGTCAAAGCCATGAACAGAGGACTGTAGAGTATGCCTTATAAAATGGGGAGGGGCTTTAAAGAAAAAGAAGAAAAAGAGGCTCTGTCTGAAGCTATAAATAGTAAAAAAAAAATAATAAAAATCAGATCTCCGGCTCTTCTCTCATTTTTGAGAAAAACAAACAAAACAAAACAAAAAAACCCCATTAAATACAAACTTAGCAGGCATGGTGGGAATGTGCAAGAGAGCGGAGAACACCTCGGCACCTGTGCACTCTTGCCCAGGCAGAGAGGAATGAACTGTAAAAAAAAAACCCAAAAAACCCTAAAAATAGATTTACAAATCTTCTACAAATCCATTTCAGTATGAACTTTCAGCTCTTTTTCCCACCTTCCTTGCTCCCCCCCCCCCAAAAGCTTGTTTTCGAAAGTCACTTGAAAGAGCCCGATGGCCCAAGGGATACCACAGAGACTCCTGCAGTGTGGATGCGTGGCCCTTTGACGGGCACCTCTCAAAGTGCAGATGGTTCTAGTTCCTGCTCCAGGTCCTGGCAGAAGGGCTGGCTGTGGAAGGGCAGGGTGGGGTGGGGGTGGGGGGGGAGGCGCTGGGGTCTGACCCCCAGCGGGACCCTTAGGACAGCCCCTGAGGGGTTGTGGTGAGGCGTGGGCAGACCGGCTCTACGCCCGGCCTAGATTCTAAACTGGAAGACGAAGACATAATCCAATCCTTGACTTGTCTTCTCTCAGGCCAAGTTCAGCCTCATTTTTCTGCGGGGACCCCTGGGGCCCAGAGAATCAAGAAGACGCGGGAACAGGAGAAGGTGACGGTCCCCCTGTCCCTTGACACAAAATCAGGGCTGAAGATGCTGACAGGCCAGTTTTGGATTGCCCTCCCCCTACCCTCACGTCCAACCTCCAAAATCCTTCTGCGTTCCACCCCCCTCGAGTCCAAGCCCGTGCCCTCGAGGAAGCTTCAGGCGTAGAACTCATTGGTGGGGGCCTTTTTGTAGATGGGTTTCTTGCCCAGGTCGTAGCTGCCTTCATCCTTTTTCTTCATGCGGTACATCAGCAGCAGGACCAGAAAAATGGCAAAGAGGATGCCCACGCCGCCGCCCACAATCAGAGCTGGAGGGGAGAGAGGACAGCAAGGTGAGAGCCACAACTCAGAGCTTCTGGTACCCGCCCCCGCCCACCAGTCGGCTTTCTCCCAATGAGACACCCTCAGCATCACCACTGCCTATGCCCGGCACACTGCTGCCCCACGTGAGTCTCATGGCTTCACTTATGAGAAAGGGGGCCACAGGGGTCCCTGAAGACCATAGGGACAGATTGGCACAGCCACCATTCCAACCCACATGTGCAGAGCCCAAAGCCCAGCTGTTTCCAAACACCAGGCTGAATCTCCAGCAGCAGCTTAGTGCTCACTGAGCCAAAAGCAAGAAAAATCGCAGGCTGTGGAAATGGTCACAGACACACACGCATCGCGCAGCCCTCTCGCTGTGCCTGTGTGCACCTGTATGCTCACCAGCATACATTTCCAGAGATGGGTAGACACATCTGCGTCCACCCAGGCACACACTCCCATACACAGGCGTCACACAGTATCGGGGCGTACTATATGTTCTAGGTATTGTAGTGGAGACTTACGACCCATGGTCAAGGCCTAGTGCCCATCCCCATCCCCATCCCCCCACTTACTGGCTGTGCGACCCTGGGCTCCCTCATCTCACTCATTGCAAAGTGGAAATAATAGCACCTTTCCACGTGTGTCCTAAGAATTAACTACATTAATCCACTTACAGTGCTCAGAAGTGCATAGCAGGTGCTCAGTACTCATGCCCTGTAAATGTTTGTGGTTTCTCTGTCCCTCGAGCCCTGAATCCAGCCAGCACAGCAGCAAATGACACTCACAGCTGGGCTCAGGGAGCACAGCCGGAGGGCAGCTGGCCAGTGCTGGGCAGATGTGGGTTTCTAATCTCGAGTGGATGTTTTCAGGAAGCCAGGATGGCTCACTTCCTCTTGGGGAGGGGGCAGGGAGGCCTCCCAGCATCCTTTCTGTGGCAGATTGAGTCCCCTAATTCAGTCTCTCTCAGGCTAAGAAGATTAACTTTCCGTCCTGGCTGCACACACTCAGTCAAAGGTAAGCACAGAACGGGGGCCCGGGCGCCGGGCAAGGTTCTTTCTCGGCTAAAACTGTGAAAAATCTGCCACAAAGTGCCCCTAGGAGATGTCTACCAGGCACCAACCCCCTTCTAGTTGTCCTGCCTCTCCCTCTGACCACCCCGGCCCCTCTAGTAGGTCTGTGCTGGGACTCCCCACAAGGTCAAGGTCCAAGCACAGTCTCAGAAATGACTGTGGCTCTCAGCTCAAATGCCAGGTCTACCACTCCCTGGTTTTATGACTTGGGGCAAGTGTTTTGTCTTCCCTGGGCCTTGGCTTCCTTCTCAGTAACAGTCTCGCTAACCAAACCCATCTAAAGGGCTGCCGTATGAGGGAGGCACGTGAATCACGTGGCCACTTGATAAACCCTCAGCTGCTGTTTAAAGAGGTGGGACCGGAGGGTCCCGCCTCAGCTAGCTCCACAGCGTAACTTCTCACGAAGACCATGTACTCGCTTAATTCTCTACTGGGAGACCTGGGAGAGGACAGGACTTCAGCTCTGCCTCTCTGGCTGTGTGACCCAGGGCAAGTGGGCGTCCGCTTCCTCACGTATAAGAAACAGTTACTTGGAATAGATCAGTGGTTTTTAAGACCACTTTTATGTTTTTAAAGGAAAAAAAAAAACACATTTTGCTTTAAAAGGAATAGAGCCCTTAATTGATAAAAGCAAAACCTTATGAAAATCTCACACACAACTATGCCCACTGAAAGTAAAACTCCGTGGTTGAAGAAAGATGGGGGAAACTTTAAAATACTTCAACTGAACAGTCTGAAACTAAAAAGAGTAAGTAGTCTCTATGGGCCCCTCTAGTTCAACAGCATCCCCACTCCACCCACATCACACAGAAGCTCAGGGACCAGGGGACCAGGGTCAGGGCTCAGATGGTCCCCAAGTCACCTGGGGTTATACTTTCAGGGAGCCTCATCTGCAAGAAGCAGGCAAGACCCTTTACCAGTCCTGGGTGGAGGCAGGATGCAGGGCTCTGTCCCTGTACCTCAAGCCTCCTGGGAGCTGCTGGCCCAGCTGGTTGCCAGGAGACAGGAGCTACCCAGCCACGACCCAGGGTGCCCACTCCCCAGGCTGGTTCATCCAGCTTGGCCCTTGGCCTGTAAAACCTGGCACAAAGGGAGTTCCCTGACAGCACCCCCTCCCCCAGCTCTGGAAACCCCCGAGGCTGCCAGGGCAGGAGAGAGGGAGCTAGTCACCATCCCAGCTGCTGGCCCCGCAGAGCTACTCCTGCGGCCTCACTGTCCCTGAAACACAACTGTCCCCATAACAGGACACTGTGGTCCAGAACCCTATGGTTCTACCTGAGGCCAGCTGCTGACCGGCGCTAGGGATCCGACTCCAATCTGTCACATGAAGGCTCCCTGTGTGCCACCTACTGCCAGGGGCTCAATGAAGATTCATTGGCAGACTTGTGAAAAATAACGTATACCACCCACAGGATTCCTTCCTTCTACTCACGTAATTGCTCCCCTTCCCTTCCTCATTAGTACCCCTTGCCTTCACCTCCTAATTGGAACACTATTTGGGTTTCTGCCCGAATCGGTGATTCCCGAATAGCTATTCTTTTGGATCTCAAATAAACCCTTGTTGCCTCTCACCTTGACCTTATATTTTAGGTTCACGTATCGTACTCCCAGCCCTTTAGCGTTCACCTCGTTTTGTCAGATTCTATTTGTCCTGGAATCATTACACCAACCCAAGGAGGCACCACTGTCTGCATCTTGAGTGGAGGAAGCTGAGGCTCACCTCCACTGAGGTTCAAGAGCTTCTCAGCCAAGGTCAGAAGGCTGTCAAATGAGAGAGCTGGGGGAGGGGAAGCCAGTCTAATCCTAAGGAGCTCTGGGCTTTCAGGGGAGGTTTTCAAAGAATGTTAACTTTTAATAATAATTAACTCCCCAGGCACCCAACCCAGGAGGGGAAAAGCCTTTGAAAATAAGAGAGGACGGCAGGCCAGTGAAGGACTCAGCTGGTTTACTCTTTAGAAGTCTTTGATGGGCAATTCTCCTCCCCCCCTCCACCAGGCTGCACAGTCAGAGCCTGCTCACCCCACCACACGCACTGCACGTGCACGCACACACCTTTGGGAGGTGTAGTCCGTCAAGGCGGGACACCTGACTGTGGCTGTAAGGAAGGGCCATCCTGCATGGAGCCCATAACCCGAAGCACTGCCTCCCACAGAGCCCTCCCCCTCTTCGAGGTACACAGTGAGGAGCAGGGACCTTACCTGCCAGGACCTCTGTCCTCTCAAAGATGTTGCTGCCCTGAGCAGTGCTGGACATGGACACCCTGTTGGATATCTCCTCATCTCCTTCAACAGGTGGTGAGAGCCTCTTGGGGATGACCTCATTCTCCTCCAGCTCCTTGGGCTCCAAGGGCGCCCGGCTTCCAGGCCCCGCCCTCTCGGGAATGTGGTTATCTAAGGGCACCTGGATGGGGGGAAGGAGAAGAGAGGCTCAGCACAGCTGGGGAAGGGCCCTTCTGCCCCGTGGGGAAACTGGTTAGGCTGTCTCCCTGAATCATGCGGCCCTGGTGCAGAAACCAGCCACAAGCTCAATAATTAGGCCATCAAATCCTTCCCCTCAACTGGTCTCAAAACGGGAATGAATAATGTCACCAAGGGTTCAGGGAAGCAGGTGTCCCCTTGCTGCTGCTCGGGGGGGTATTCTGAGTAGCCACTTAGGAGAGAAGGTTTGGCAAACCTGCAAAAGTGCCTTTAAGGCAGCAATTTTGCCTCTGGGACTCTATCTTAAGATGCTAATCAGAGATTTGGATAAAAAAATGCTTGCTGTAATGCTATAATTTTAGAATGTCAAAAATTGCAAACAACTTTCCCGTCAATCAGGGCAATTGGGTGAACTAGAAGTGTGCAGCCTCTAAAACTAGGAAGAACACTTAATTATGAGGGAAAACACGGCCGCTTTAAGTGAGAAACGCAACACATAGAACTGCGTATACCATTCAGTACTCATGTCGGGAAACGTCTATAAAAGCACAGAAAAGGGGCTGGCAACACGTCTAAATGTTGACAGTGGTCACCCTTGCAGGGAAGGTGGCCTGCCCGTGACCCACAGAGGGGCCCACCCCAAACGAGCCCAGGGACACTCAGTCTTCTTGCAGAGTGAGGTCAGACCCTCACTTATTCCGCCCCTTTCAACAGGTGTCACAGGGGAGGAGGGGCAGGAGCGAGGCATGCAGTTACTTACCAAGGGGTGGATGACTTCAGGGAAGACCCTGGGGTCCTCTGACTCATCTGTAAAGTCAGAAGGGCTGTGTGAGTGAGGTCAGTTATCCCCAGAAAAATGACCCCTTTCCAGCCACGGCTGCTGTGAGTCCAGACTTATAAGCAGCTCCCAAATGCTCAATGCCCAGCAAGGGACCCTTCCCACCCCAGCCTCAGCCACCTCATCTGTAAAATGGGGCTCCTAACCCCTGCCTCCCTGGCTCTTTCCTAGAATGTCAAGCTGGTGGCTGGGCAGATGCTTTGTCAGCTCCAAACCCTTGCTCAGTCAAGGGTAGATCCAGGGACCAACAGCACCCCTGAGTGCCGGATAGAAATACAGAATTTCAGGGCCCACTGAACCTGAATCTGCATTTTAACAAGCTCCACAGGGGACTCCTTTGAGAAAGCAAGACTCTACATTGCCATATTAAATATTAGAAATTGCAATTATTAAAACATTTACTTAGTGCTTGGTACATGCAGAGCTTCCATTGAGTCCAATGCCCAAAACACGGATGTAATGTCATTTCTATTCCCATTTTACAGACTTGGAAATTGAGGCTCAGAGGCCATGGCCTGGCAGTTTGAACTCAGGATTACATGACTCCAAAACTCAAACTCTGAATTATTCCACCACCCTGCACACAGGACAGATGGTTCTGAGTAGCAGATGCTGAGTGTCGTTCAGCATCCAGGGCCAGAAAGTAGCAGATGACCACGCAAGGCACCAGCCCCAGGTCCAGCCCCAAGAAGCTTGGGCGCCTTCACCGATACCACCCCTTCTGAAGCTGGGGCTTGTTCTTGGTTTCCCACCCACACTCTGACCTTGTAGGCCCCCTGGTCTTTTTTTCCTTTTCAAAGGCAGAAAAACAATCAGCTCTCCCCACCCCAGCCCACTCTCACTATGCCCTAGAAGTGGACTGGTCTAGGCTGATGCTCAGAAAACCTGGAGCGACAAACAAGTAGCTCAGGGAAGATCCCAGGGATGGACATGGCTGATCCGGTTCCTTTGTTTCTTCTATTTGAGGGGGAAGGAACACTCTAGAAAATCCTCACTAAAAGTCCAAGTCTCAAGGCGTGGTCAACCTCCTAGGAGGAGAGACTACATTCCCACCAGCCCTAGACCCCGGCCTGGCCATCGCCCCCTCCGTACCCAGATCTCCAGAGCCAGACAGCTCGAAGTCGTCGGATTCCTGCCCGGGCCTCCCCACATCCTCGTCATCTGGCAGCGGTCCGGAAAAGTATCGGCTTTCTAGAAGGTCTTGGGGGTCAATGACCTCGGTCTCTCGGATCTAGAGTGGAGAAGAGACAGATCAGCCAGGAGCCCCTGTAATGGTCTGCAACAGCCCCTGTGTCCCAAAGGGCAGTGAAATGGACATTCGAGAAGGTAAACTGGGGTGCTGGAAGGAGACCAGGCCAGAGCCTGGAGTCCTGGGTCCTGGCTCCCTCCTGGCCCATCAGCTGCTGTGTGACCTTATGTAATTCCGTTCCCATTCTGGGCTAGTAAAAATGATAAAGGCGGTAATAGTCAGAATGGAAATACAGTACTAGGTGCCATTTCCTAAGCACTTGCTATGTGTCAGGCCTTGTTCTTAATTCTAAAGGCATGACTTTCCCCCCATTTTACAATGAGGAGAGGAGATATTAAAGACTCGAAATCACTTTCTCTCGACGACACAGTAGCAATGGAAGACCGAGGATTCCTCATAGGGCAGCCTGACTTCAAAGCCAGTGTTCCCCGTTCCCTGTCCCCATCACAGGCCAGCCAGAGGATACTCCCCGCCAGGGTTCCAGGAGCCAGAGCCCCATGAAGCCACTGCAGCAGATTCACTGACAGCGGCTCTGAGACACCTTTCCAAGCTGAGTCAGACTTGCCTGGGACAGGCCCGGCTGGCTCTCCCACACCCCAGGATAGCCTCAGGTCAGGGTGTGGCCCAGACCAAGTGACTCAAGAGTGCGTGTAAGTGTCCTCACACACTCAGGCTCCCAAACAGTTCCCACAGGCCCATTCTGCCACCAACACCACAGAGAGGCACAGCTCCTGCCCTCCCAGACCATCTGCTCCAGCATCCATAAGTGTCCTTCAGCCCCTACCCCATGGGGACCCACCCGGTCACAGCAGAATCTTAGGTCCACCCCCACCGAGAAGCTTTTCAAAGGAAAGTAACAAAGGTCCAGGGAGGCAGAGAACCTTCTTAAGGGTCTACAGTACATCAGCTACTCTGCTCCCAATGCCTAGAGCTCAGAGGTAGGAAGCACTCGGAATGCCGGGCTGAGGTTCTGTCTGCCCACAGAACAGCAGCAGCCTGGGCCACGTTCATTTCACTAATTACTCAAATATTACAGTGTCTACTATTTGCCAGAGGGTTAGGGTTTTGAGAAGGAGAATGGGCTCCTAAGACAAGGTTACCATTGCAGGAGGGGCCAGGGCTCCTCCGGCAATGGCTTCCGGGCAGAGGCGGTGGGAACCTGCTAGAAGCCCTCTTCCACTCCCACCAGGGCATATGCTGGATTTCCGGAAGGGATCAGGGCCGAGTGGGGAGGATGACAATGGGTAGGCAGCCCACCTCCCGCAGGAGGGGAGAATCTTGGCTGACCGCTTGGCGTCCACGGAGGTGAGGAGTCAGAGGGGTTAAGGCCTGGCTATGGATGACTTCATGACTTGGGAATCAGGGGCTGCTGAGCTGCCGGCGCTGGAATTCCAGCCCCCGCACACAGCCCTGTGACTGTGGCTTTGGTCTGGCAGCTCAAGGGTAAGTTTCCTCTGGTTGCGGTTGTGCAAGCTGCCAGCACCTCGGGTGGGGTCTCTGTGCTCCTCCCCACTTCTCTTGTTGCAAATTCCCCTGGGGCCCAGGTCCTGATAGCAGGACCTCGGTGGCTTACCCAGCCAAGCACTTAGCATGAAATGGTTCTACTAACAGATCTTTTTTTTTGTAGAAGTGGAAGGGGTGCGGGTGGCTCAGAAAGGTAAAGTCACTTGTCCAAGTTCACACAGGCAGAAAATGGCCACACTGGACCAGAACTGAAGCATGGGTCACTTGAGCCTTTATCTACATACATGTAGACCCACATGCATAAACACATGTGCACAGAGAGTGCCCGCCTACCCAGGTAGGAAGGGAGTGGAAGTCAAACCAGCCCAGGAGGGAAAGATGGCAGGTACTACAGCCACTTGCTGACCTGGCCTGGAGACCAGACTGGCTGTGGGAGTCAGAGCCCCGAGTCCTTCAGACAGGGGCTATTTCAGGCCTAGACCCTCCTGGTGCCCAGGAGCCATGTTATGTTGCTTCCTCATCACCTGCCTTTCAGTAGGTGAGAGTGTTTCAGAACAGCCCACGCTGACTGGCTGATAGTAACTTACCTCCGTCTTACATCAGTGAAATGAAGACCAAGGGGAGGTGAGGATGGCCATCTTATAGCCAAATCGGCACATCTGAGGCGCCACGCCAGAGTCATTCCCAGGTCAGCCCGCTTTGTGCCCACCTGGTCTTCCCTAACCCTTCATATTCATGCCAGGTCCCTGGAGAGGACAAAGGACTTGTCTAAGGTCACAGCAGATACCTGTCCTGGCTCTAAGTGGACAGGGTCCCTAAGGGCCACCTTAGATGAGCCCAGGTGCTCTCCTGCAGCAAGTCAAGGTGGCTTGGGAGAACTGTGAGGTGTGCTGGTTAGAGGAAACAGGAAGTTAAATTCTTCAACTCCAGAAGCACCCTCTCTGCCCACGACCCCCCGACCACGGGGAAATTCCTTTGTGGGCAGGAGCCCTTTAAAACTAGGCCGGCAAGACAGGACCCTACTGCAGGAGCTTGTGGGTAACCATCCCTTTGTGTGTGTGGGAGTGGAGGGGGGTGGAGGGGAACAGCCCTCCCTTCTCCCACCCTCCTTTCAGCAAGGCCTATTCAGTCTGTGGTGGCTTTGAAGGGCCAGGCCACCCAGCAGCCAGGCCCAGCCCTGACCAGAGGAGGACCCCACCCTCTCCTGGCGAAGGATGTGAACTGTTCTCCTCACCTCACCCCACCCCCGCCCAGAGAACATGTAGTCACATGCATGTACACGCACAGGCACCCTCTCCAGGCCCTGAGGCCTCCCTGGGCCTCTGTCCTTCTCATAGATGCACAACAGAAACGACCAGGTGAGCGGCACTGGACGTGGGCCTCACAGACCCTGCTGGCCCATGGCTGGCGGGCACCTGGAGGTTTAGAGATGCTGGGTACTTCCCCACACTCTTCCCCACACAGAAAGAAGAGGGGTAGGTGCTACTCTGTTCTAAAGCAGGGGTGTCAGACTCATTTTCGCCGGGGCCACCTCAGCCTCGTGGTTGCCTTCGAAGGGCCCAATGTGGAGCTCCTGGCCCCTAGTTAAGGAGCAGTTATATTTGCACAGTCCTAAAGTTACATTCGGCTCTTTGAAGGCAACCTCGAGGTTGAGGTGGCCCTGGCGAAAATGAGTCTGACACCTCTGTTCTAAAGGGACTAACACCTGCCAACAGAAGGTATCTGAGGCCATAGAGCCCAAGCATCTCATTTTATTACCCAGCAAACAGATGAAAAGACAAGGGGCTTTGCCAAGGTCACCCAAGCAGCTGGCAGCAGAGTTGGACTTGGAACCTAGATCTCCTGGCTCTCGGGTAAGAGTTGTCCCCCCTCCCTCCTTCAAGGCTTCTGGCTGCCCACAGGCTGCAGCTGTCACTGCAGATACGCGCACAGTCCTTAGGCTATAGGCATAAAGCTAGGAAAAGGTCACCAAGCCTGTCCCAGGGTCCTACAGCTTTCGACGCCCAGGAGAAGCACCCACTGCACTCCAGGCACCCAGCTGGGTCCTTCTCTGTGTGAGCTGATTTTACGGGCACACACTGGTAGGGTGTTCTACCCACTTTGCAGGAAACAGGTTCAGTGGCGTTATTCCTCCAAAGTGACAGAGCTGGAAAGTGACAGAGCTGGGATTCCATCCTCGACCTTTCTCAAGACCATGTGGCAGCCACAGCCAGACTTCTTCTCACTGCTGCCCACGCCCCCCCCGCCAGCCCCACAGGGAGACTTCTCACTGCCGCCCACACCCCACTCCCCACCCCAGCCCCACGGCCCACAGCCCGCGGCCAGGCCAGGACTCCAGCGCGCCCCTTCCCCTGGTCAGGGAGCGCACAAAGGTGGAAGTGACAGCGCTCAACCAAAGAACAGAGACTTGGCTGGAGCACTGGGAGAAGTTCAGGGTCAGGCCTTGGTTAACTATGAACTGGTGCGAGGGGGAGGGAGGAGAGCTTTCCCCTAGCTGGCTCTTCCCCAGGGAAAGTAGGGTCGGGGTCAGGGACACACTTGACCCTTCCTGCAGAAGGCGAGACCAGAAGGCACTGGGCGTGCCAAATTTGGGGAGAGGGTTGATGAGCACCCTGGGCTCCAAGACCAAACCCACCAGGGTGATGCTGGCTGGAGATCTCCAGAAGGGGCCATTGTCAGCAGCACTGTTTTCCCTCACCCCCCCCCTTCTGAAGGGTGAGACATCCCCCAGAATGAGCAAAACCTGGGGCCCCCAATCAGGACTCTCCCTACCTAGGCAGAAAGGAAGGCTCCACCAGAGTGGTTACCCGAAAAGGCAGATCTACAGGCGTACCTCTGAGTCTGGGGGCTTATTTCAGATTTTGAATCCTCATTGTCCTCTCTTTGTAACAAGGCTAGAAGCCTCCTGCAGGATGATGAGGAAGGACTAAGTGAAATGCATTAGTGTGCAAAGGGCCCCAGCTCTGGCCTGGTACCCTGCAGGTGCTCAGCGAATGTGGCTATTATTGACCCCCGCCTGTCTTCCTTCTGAATAAGGGGTTACTGCTCCAAGGGCCAGAGAGACCTGAGAAAAGTCGTCGAAGCAATTCCACTGCCAGAAAGAAGGTGGTCGAAGAGACTTCACCAGCTGCAAAGGACATAGCCTGTGACAGGTCAGAGACTTTTCCACAGCCAATCACGTCCCCTCGAGACCATGCAAGGGCAGAAGACCCCAAGGTGGGCAGACACCAGCTCGAGGTCACACCACTTGGAGAACTTGCCCTAAGCAGATAGAGGCAGAGGAAAGGCCAGCTGTATTTTTCCGGAAGGATCCAAAGGCAATGACCACAGAGGCCTGAAATTCTAGGCCAGAGTATTCCCTGACTCTGCCTTGGGAGTGAAAAAAATATCTCGAGGGCAAAAACAGCAGCACACCGATCCACAGCCTGGTGCTTTGGCACCTGAAGGGTTAAGCCAGCTCTGGGGGTGGAGTGGGGGTTCGGATGTCGGCTGAGCCCAGGCTCTGCCCACTCTGAGGTCGGGTTACTCTGAACACAATCGCTCAGGAGAGTCGCCAGGCCTGGCATTGCCAGCAGCCAGCTTTGCACCAACCCCCCAGGGCAGCCCGTTCCCACAGCAAGGGCTCCAGGATCCCGGGGTGCCAGCTAGCATTGGGGGCAGGGGGTGGGAGCTTCTGGAGCCTCTGCCTGTCCCCCTGGCAGGATCTGACAGCGCACCTCCCTCACCAACTCCCTGGGCGATCTTGGGAGATCGCCCCTCTGGGCCTCGGTTTCCCTACCTGTAAGACAGTTCTCAAAGAGACAAGCCTCCCTCTGTCCTGAGGCCTGTTAACCAAGCTGGGCACTGCTCCGATTACCGGTGGAGACAGCCGGGGACGGGCTGGCTCCCGCAGGGCCATAGAAACAGAGGCGCATTGACGCTGGGGCTTGTAATCTCGGCAGCGGATCCCGGACCTGAGGTCCCTGCTGGACGGCGGGTGGGCCGTAAACAAGCCTCCCTGTTCTCAACAGCAGGGTCGAGAGCCTTGTCTGGGCTGATTAGATCAGCTCTGGGTGCTGGCTTCATGCCCTTTCTAAGCCTCCCCCCACCACTCTGGGAAGCCACGGCTCCAGACCAAGTGGGTCTGTCCCACAGACGTCCAAGTGGGTCTGTCCCACAGACGTCTCTTAGAGCAACTTCCCCAGGGCGAGGAGCTCTCCTACTCCTGGTGACTCGCCTGGCCACTGGTCACCCCTGCCCCCATGCCCAGGGAGGTTGGAGTGGTACAGCGAGTCCCTGCAGGCCCGGCCATGACCAGCAGGCTCCACGAAGTCACTATTTCCACACATACCAACCTCTCCCTGCCTCCCCTTTCCATTACTCCAGGTGTCACCTGACTAGCAGCCTCCTCTCCTGTGCCAGAGAAAACTGGGGCAGACGCATTTGCTCCGAGCCTGAAAGATGAGGAAGGGAACATGCAGAGCAAAGGGCGGGGTGGCTGGGTGGGAGGGCCTGGATGGAGAGTGGGAGCGGGGAGCAAGCAGGAGGGGTGAGGGTGGGGGCTGCTGCAGAAGGCCAAAGCTGGCAAGGACCGTTCGGATCGCAGAATGATCTTCGGGGGACTCGTGGAGTCCTCTGACAAGGATACAAAGTTTTGAACCCCCAGAATTGTAACCACCTGTTTACATTGTTTATTACAACATGGGTATAGGCACCACCTTCCCGAGGCCAAACGAAACTTAGGCCAGCACTTTACAAGTTTGCCTAACACCAGTTATGACCCTCAAGTGACACAGGTGTTTTAGAGAGGACACTGGGCCCCCACCGGTGAAGTGACTTATTAACTAACTGTGTGTCACTAGGGGGTGAGAGGCAGAACCGGGATGGGACTCTGGCTGTGGAACATGCCCAATACCCACTTTCCAGTCACCCGCCACCAGCAGGCAGGGCCAGAGGCCCCTGGGAGGCATGGGACCGCACCCAAAGATCGCCAGCGAGTTGACAACAAACCGGCCGGGTCCCTGGCACTCCTACGGCCCAGCCAGGCCCCAGCTGCTGGCAAGTGCCTTCTCCTCTTCCACCCTGTCCAGGCACCAGGCAATGCAAACACAGGAAAACTGGCCTCTCAGAACACCACCTTTTCTGTCCACCAGCTGCACGCCCACAAAGCCCACAGCATGATCAACAATTCACTCAGCCACTAAAAGGGTCTTCCAGCTCCGGTGGGTGCCCTCTATATCCTGGGCGGTGTCGCAGTAGCCCATAACTTTTGCAACCCCCCTGTCCTATCTCTCTCCAGCTGCGAACTGGTCAGCAGGGGCTCCCTCCAGAGGGGGCAGGAGAGGTGGGGCTGCTGGGAACTGGTTCTTGATTAAATATAAACCCATCTGATAATTAGTGAACAGCCCACTTCTAAGACAAACAAATAGCTGATTTGGGCTCCATCAGCCCCACCCTGGACCCCTCCCTCCCCACCTTGCAGATATGGGTTAGAAATGGGGGAGGGGAGAGAGCTTTCCAGGGGCTAAGGGGGTGGGTTCCTCAAAGGTACCAGGCAGCATCCAAGCAGCCTGGACAAAGAAGGGCACTGTCCCTGAGCTTGCTTGCTCCCTCCCAGGCACAACACCGGGAGCTTTATTTGTGGTCCTGCCATCTCCTACAAGCGTCACCACAGTCCAGATCTTCTTACAGGCCAAGAAGCTGAGAGGCTGAGCCAGGGAGTTCTTCACGCCTCTGGAGTTAGGTCTGCCTAACTCCACGCCAGTGTCCCAGTCAATGCCCTCTAGCCAGTCCCAGCGAGGAGGGAGTGTACAAAAATCCAGGGACTCCTGGGGTCAAACCCAGTCTGGACTGTACCAGCTTGGCTCTGTAAACTCAGACCAGCTGCAGCCTTAGTTTTGCTTTAAGGGGTGGGGTGGCGGGGGATGGGGGGGAGGTGCAGGAAAGCAAGGCATTACCTGCTCAGCAGAGGTCAAATGGCCAATGTAGGACTGGCTGAATTCTTTCAAAGTCCACCTACAGGGCAAGGCACTGTCAAGGACTGGGCCACACTAATATTTCTTGTATGTCCCCTCAAGGCTTTGGCTGCTGAGATGCTGATTAATAGGCTTCCAAAGGACAAGGTGAGACCCTGGAGTCCACTGAGACACCCCCACCACGGAGCCATCCCACAGCCAAGAGGTGGAAAGGAAATGGGTGATTCAGACAGGCCAGCTCTCCTCTCTTCCAGCCCCTTCCCCCCATTTTAAACATCGTTTGGAAATAGCACCAGCCATTCAGGAGGCTGAGGACAGCTAGGAGTCAATTCCTCCCAGGAGGGGCTGGGGCAATAGCCCAGCCTGGCTCTCCCCGCCCCTCATTCAGGCCGCTCAGCACTCCGAGTCCTTGGAGACGCCCTCTGTTTCCAGGAGCTGGGGATGGCAGGAGCTGAATGTCCCTCCCACCCCCAACTTCACTTCTTGTTCAGGCTCTTTACCAAAAAGGCCAAGAAAGATCACCTCCCCCCATCAGTGGGCTCTCAGGATGGGAAGGACCCTGGAGGGCTCTGGCCCAACTTCTTCATCTTAGAGCTGGGGCCCACTGATTTCCAGAGATAGGGCCTATTACTCAAGGTCACCCAGCAATTCAGAAGTAGGACCTGAGGTATCTACCTTCAACCCAGCCAATTTCCTGATCTGGAATGTTCTCTGAGGGTGCGCAAAGCAGAACTCTGGTGTTATCAGACAGACCTCGTTCTGACCTTGGCACACCGCTGCATTTCTGGAGCATCAGTGTCCTGTGAAATGGAGATAATCACACCTGCCTCACAGAACACCAGGAGGCTTTCTTATCAGTAATGCACAACCTCAGTGCACCTCTTAGAATGAAATGAAGGCACACGCCTGAGTTATTACTTCTTCATTCATGCAAACATTTCCTGAGTTACTAATGACAAGATGGGTATTTCACTACAAAGGAATAGAGCAGAGTTCCTGCCTTGGCGGGGGTGTGGTGTGTGGGGGGTGGGAAGTGGGGGCAACTCAGAATTTGGTGCAGTTTATCATTCTCTCACCAAACATGACTTTCTTCAGGGAGGAAAAGCCTTAGCTTACTTTATGGTTGGTTTCCTAACCCCTTTTCAAAGTGTAGGTACTTAATCATGAACAGAATGCCCGAGTGGGAAAGGGCTCTGGAGGCCAATCAGTTCAAACCCCGTTTTACAGACAGAGGAGGCCAACCTAGAGAGGCAAAGGGACCCAACCTCATGGAGCCCCACACCCCAAGCCCTGACCCAAATATTGTCTCAGGTGCTTGGGAGCTCTCGGGGCTTCTAAAAAATCCAAAGAGCTCTCATTGGCCACTCAAGAGTCCTAGACCCCCTGAGCCCCTCCCACCCCAACCCCACTTCTGTGCAATCAAGGGGAGAATTCTCAAGGAGCCCGGAAACATCTCTGGAAGCATCTCTAAGCTAAAGTACACTGGTGGGTCGGGGACAATTTCCCAGGACCGATTGGGCCCGGTGCCACATAGGCGGGCTGTGCTCCTGGACAGCACCACCTGGGGTGGGGAGGGTGGGCCAGTCTCCCAAAACAAGGCTGCCTTTAATTGCCCAGGGAGGGAGTGTCAGGAAAGCAGTTCAGGGAAATGGTCCCAGCAAGACAGGAAGAACTGGTTTAGGATGGCAAGCCCCGGCCAAATGGAGAAGAGGCTGGGTGCTCAGCCCAGGTTCCCTTCCCAAAACTTGTGGCACCTTAGGGAGCAGGGGCACCACCTAAAGAGAGGGCAGGCCTTTGGTTTAAATCTAAAATTTGGGGAAGGCCCCAAGAGAATTATTGGAGGGGCTACCAGATAGATCTCAATGGCCTGCACGCTCTCTGCTATCCCAACGTGGTGCCCATTGTACCTCTCTCAGTTCCCGCATCCATGAAGTGGGCACAGGACAATGCCCACAGGCTTTTTGTGGATTGCTTCCCACGTACCCAAGCTGGCTCAGGGAAAGCACTCAGGAAATCGTCACTGTTCTTTAGCAAATCCCTTCTCCCCGGGCCTCGTGTTCTCCACCAGCCCAAAAAGGGCCGACTAGGTCATGTTTGTCTGGGGTCTAATCCAACCGTGACTGAGGTCTAATTTTTCCGGCCACAACTTTAGGAGGAAAGGGGGTGGTAGGGCCAAAAGGGGAAGCCCTGTGACCCAATTAGGGGCAGAAGGTCTGTGACATTAGCCAGGAAGGGGAGCACTAAGGTCAGGATGAAACAAAAGGCCACCCTCTCAGGAAGCAGCTGCTCAGGGCTGACTTCTCCCCCAGCTGATGGGTCACCACACAAAGCCTTCCTCCAAATCACATCCTTCAGGGACACAGCTGTCCTCTCCTCACTCAAGCACTTGCAGGCTCAGCAGTCCCTGAGTTGACACTGGCCCGTGTGTGCCCATGTGTCAACTCACAACCTCCAGGGACTTTCCTCTCCCATTGCCCATACCAGCAGCACCTGACCCAGCATTCCTTTGGATGCCTCCCCCACTGGTGAACTCCACCGCATCCCTCAGGGCCTGGTAAGGACCACTGCACTAGGGAGCAGCCGGCCTGAGTGTGAGTCCTGGCTCAGCCACTGACCTTTCAGCAAGGTTACCCTTAGTTTGGGGAAGTCATCCCCTTCCACCTCAGAATTCCCTGAGGCTGGCTGGCCCTGAGTCTTTAGGTTCTAAACAAGTCTTGAGTTATCTGAGGATGGGATACTCAGAGCAGCATCAGACGACAAGTTAGGATGAGAGCAGGGAGCGGCTGGGAAGCCTGGCTGCCTAAATAGGAATCTGCTCAGCCCATAATTTGCCGTATGAATTTAGGCAAATTAGTTAGCCTCTCTAGTCTCAGGTTAAGAACAGTAAACCAGGTTGTTGTCAGAACTGAGCTAGGTGACAGAGTCGGAGTCGTGGGAATGGCCCTTAGGGAGCTATCAGAACGCTGCTAGAGGGGCATGTACACACGGATGCTACCGTCACTGCCGACCTGCAATTGTACCGGAGGGCTGTTATTGCTCAGGGTCTCGCTCATTCCTCAGCTGAAGCCTGTCAGGCAGAAATGACTTTCCCCTAAGTATGCCCAGAGAAATAGGAACCCCTACAGAAACGGAACACAGGGACTCGTTCCTTCCCCATACCCCAAAAACAGGACTTAAGGGCTGGAAAGGGGCACAAAGCCCAAGCCCTTGGGGGAGCAAATCGCCTCTCCCAGCAATTCTCGTTCCCATCTTCCCAGAGGAGATTGCCTCCCTTCTCCGCAGCTGACTATTGGGATGAAAGGAGCTTCAGGTGGCCCAGGGTTTTGCAAGTGACAGGGACCAGAGGGCAGCGAGACGGAAAGGCTTCTTCTCCTCGCTCACTGAGGCCCTCCCTCCCTAGCCTCCTTCACCTCGCTCTCACGCAACGTGGGTGCTTCGACTTCCCAGTCTGCATTGAGCAGAAGTGAACAGGCTTCTTACAGAAAGGGTGGCCGGGAGCGCTCATCCATCCCTCCAGTCCTCGGTCTCACCTTTGTAGGGATACACCCTAAGGCAGCACGGGCCACCCCCTGTCCGACTCCCTCATACCCTTGGAGCAGATGGGGAAATTGAGACTCGGCAGGGGCGGGGCCTTGCCCTAAGTCACAAGCCAGCGGCAATGCTGAGGCCAGAAGGGAGGTCAGGGCGCAGCTCTCCACCCCGCGGAGTGTGAAACAAGGCCCCGCAGAACCCCAAACTCCTCCCCGTCCCCAGCACTCGCGGTCCCCGTCACCCCCAGGCATCTGGGATTCTGGACCTGCCGGCGCCGAGCGCCCAGATGGCGAGGAAGGGGTGGTTCAGGGCTCCGAGCCGGCACCAGGATCCCCAGGGAAGGTGCGGGGGGTGCGGGGAAGGTGACACCGGCTTAGTCACGTCCGAGCCTGGAGCCCGCGTCAGGGCTGAGGCCAGGGGGAGGCGGGAAGAGCAACAGGCTGGGGCGCAAGGCGAGCGGGGCAGCCACCCCCTTTCCCCCGGGGGCCTAGGAGCCAAGTTTCCAACAAAGTTTCCCGGACCCGGGTATCTCCTTAGGGGCGGGTGGCGCAACCCACCGGTCACCCTCCATCCCGGGCTCCCAGGAACAAAGAAGGTCCTGGTCCGCGCTCCCCCCGGGGATCTGCAAGCACCTACCGACTCCGCGGCAGCGGCGGGGGCGCCCACGAGGAGCAGCAGCAGCAGCGCGAGGAGGCGGGCGGGGGCCATGGTGTCGCGGTCCGGAAAGGGCGCGCAAGGCTGGTGGCCGCGGTCCGCGGTCGGCCCTCCTTATAGGCGGTGGCCGGCCCCGCCCCGCCCCGCCCCGCCCCCGCCGCCCGCACCCCGGCCCCCCCTCCCCCAGGAATTCCCCGCGAAAGCTGGGCCTCCGGGGCGCTGAGCCCGCCCGCGGAGATGGAAACCCGGAGTGACCCGCCCTGGGCGCATCTACCCCGAGTCACCGACCCCGGGAGCCCCACCCCCCTTTACCGATTTGATCCCCTGCTAGGCAGGCCCCCAAAGATCACTGTGTCTAACCCCTTTTTATAGCGGGGGAAACTGAGGCCGGCGGAGAGCAGGGACTTGCCCCGGGTCGTCGGTATAGACCAGCGCTTTTCAGACCGGGTAGGCTCCCGTCACCGGGTACGGAGACTTTCCGAATGGGACGCGCGCACCGGGAGGTTTAAGGGGTCCGCAAACTTCTGTAAGGAGCTGTGCTTCAGTCTTTGCCGGCCATACGGTCTCGTCGCAATTACTTAAAATCTAGGGTTGTAGCTCAGAGGGAGCCAATATATACTTACAAGAATGAGTGGCTGTGTTCCAATGAAACACTATTTATGGACACTGAGATGTGAGTTTTATAAAAATTTCACGTGTTACTAAATGTCATTCTTCTTTTGATGTTTTCCCCCCTCCAGCATTTAAAAATGTAAAAACTATTCTTGCCCTGGCGGGGTGGCTCCGTCGTTTGGGGTGTCGTACCGAACACCGAACACCGAAAGGTTGCGGTTCGATCCGCGTCAGGGCAGGAACCGAAGTTGCGGATTCCATCCCGCGTAGGGACACCGGGGGCCAAGGGAGGCAACCTGCGGATGCTTCCCTCTGACGTCGATGTTCTCTCTCTCCCTCCCTCTCTCTCCCTCTCCTTCCCTCCCTCCCTGTCTCTCTAAAATCAACAAACATATCCTTGGGTGAGGATTTTAAAAATAATAATGGTAAAGAAAATAAAAATGTAAAAACCATTCTTAGTGAGCAAAACAGAAACAAGCCACAGATAGACTTAGGATGGCTGACCTCTGTGTTACGGGGGTTTTCAGGCATTTGTTTTTCCAGACTTTGAACTTCCTAAAAAAAATGATCTGTCAGAGAGCTGGTCTGCAAGTTTATCTCCAATCTCAGATCTGCTTCCACATTTGTTTAAAAAAGAAGAGAGAGAAAGAAAGGAAGGAAGGAAGGAAGGAAAAGAAAGAAAGAAAGAAAGAAAGAAAGAAAGAAAGAAAGAAAGAAAGAAAGAAAGAAAGAAAGAAAGAAAGAAAGAAAGAAAGAGAAAGAAAGAAAGAAAGAAAGAAAGAAAGAGAAAGAAAGAAAGAAAGAAAGAAAGAAAGAAAGAAAGAAAGAAAGAGAGAAAGAGAGAAAGAAAGAAAGAAAAAGAGCCCTGGCTGGTGAAGCTCAGTGCATTGAGCCCTGGCCTGCCAAATGAAAGGTCGCCGGTTCAATTCCTGGTCAGGGCACATGCCTGGGTTGCAGATCAGCAATCACTGTTTTAAAAAAAGACAAAGTCATGTGTCAGCCTTATCCCCGCATCTCCATAACAGTGTGGGTAAGTGGGGTGGATGGTAAATCCTCTGGGGCCTCAAGTACAGGCACTGTTGGGATTATCAGTGGGAAGCATCCTATTGTAATCAAGGTCCTAAAGGTCCTTAGCCTTATCTTGTCTTTATTTTATGTGGTATAAAGATATGGAGATGTGGTGTATAGACATCATACAGGGTCTGGCACAAATAACACCGCTTTTTAATACAAAATCTTTTATTACAAAATCATAAGCATGTAATTCTCTAACATGACAATATCACTCAAGCACACCATAGGATACTTTAGGTGAAATGTTCAAATTAAAATGATAAATTATTACACCTATATTATTATCCTACCAACCACACTCAAGCAGGCGTTACTTCTGCCGGACCCAGTATATGCCCGTGTGTGTGTGTGTGTGTGTGTGTGTGTGTGTGTGTGTGTATAAGGCTGAAGCATGGCTTCCGAACCAGAGTATTTTGGCCTCTGGGGGCACATTATGAATTCACATATTTTGTAAAGAGTTGGCAGTGACTTCCCCTCTTCTGTCCCATCCCCTAATAACTACCAAAGGATGAAAATCTTTTGAGGCAGACAGCCCTGACAGAGAAGCAAACTTCAAATGCTGCTGAGGTTTTTCCCCATGGGTTTAAAGGTAAGCCATTTTTTTCAGCTATTCTCAACACCCTTCCTGAGGATTTGGAAATGAACCGAGAAAATGAGTGAATGTCCTGTCAGAATAAGAAATCCTTTCGCAAGTCAGATGGGTTGGGCAGTGTCTGCTGTCCGCAGACTTGAGGGAGGCCTGGTTTAGCTGTCAGGAGAGCGATCATTAAAAATACCCTTCGATGGCAGATCACTATGGGACTTCGATTATCTCTCATCAATAAAGCTGTAACGTGCAAAGCTGTAGTGGAGGGAAACTGTAACCCACTGCCATTGTTTGGACCTTGTTTCTGTAAGCACTTACAGATAACAGCATGTTTGAATAAGAATCCTCAAAACTAACCTCAGAAGATACGGAACCTGACCTTCAGGCATCCCAGCTCCAGGAAATTTGCTAACCTTCAACCGTGGCGCCTGGATGACGTGAAGCCAGGATGACTAAACCAGGATGATGCACACGGGACTGTCACTTGTCTTATGGGAATGGACTGTGTTAGTCTGCACGTAGAGAGCTTCTCAATCACCTCTCTTGATCTCTCCCTCCTTACAAAAAGCATCTGCCTCCACTGAGAGGCGGAGATGGGCTTGGAGACAAGAGTCCCCCATCTTCCACGTGGCCAGCACCTGAAAATAACCACTTTTCCTTTACATCAGCAGCTGCCTCTTGAGTATTGGCTTTCGGAGCGGCGGGCAGCCGGACCTGTTTTCGGTTACAAAATGCCTTTCGTTCCCAACTTCTTTAAGTGAAGAGGGTTTCTCAGCACTTACAGCCAGTGGTGCGCTGGTAAATATTTATTTAACAAGAGGTGGTGTGTGTGAGGGGGGCCAGAGAGTCAGGAACTGCTAACTTGTGCCATTTGCCCGTTTCTGTGGTGTAAATACTCCCTTCATGGCTGATTTCAAGGCGATGTTACTGAACTTGGAGTTGGTTAGGGATGAGCAGTATTTTATTTTTAATCCTCACCCAAGGACATGCTTATGGATTTTTTTTTTAAGAGAAAGAGTGAGAGAAGCATCAGTCAGTTGCCTCCCACACACGTCCTGACTGGGGATTGAACCCAAAACCCAGGTATGTGTGCTGATCGGGAATGGAACCCATAACCTATGGGACCAACCACCCGAGCCACCGGCCAGGACAAGATAAGCAGTGGCTGTACCACACAGATACAACAGGTGTAAATAATATCAAGCGCATAGGTAACAGGAAAATACAGGGAAACAAGTAGAAAGGGGTGCGTTTTGAGTACTTATTTTCTTTGTTTTCTATATAGTTTATTTAATTGTAAGGAACAGTTATGCTTAACCACCACCCACAAAATGCTCTGAACTTGAACCAGCACAAGTTGCTGCAGCACACCACTGCTCAGCAGCTGTAGAAATCAGCAGCAAGATCACGGTTAAAACAGTCTCACTTGAGCACAGACAATATTCACCCAGCGATACGTGAACTGACTGGGGAGGGAAATGACCCAATTTTACTTTCTCTGTTCAATAATTATTTATCAGAGTTGGTAGGACCGGTTTCACGAGCATATCCATATGTCACGTCGTACACTTTAGAGATGTGTAGTTTATTCTGTGTCCGTTGTATCTCAATAAAGACTTTACAGATTTGGGTAGGACATTAAAAGTCGTAATGTAGTTACATTGTCTTGATCAATTGCATTTTTATGATGAATGTGAGGATAGAAGAAATTAATACCTAGTCTTATGGGCACAGAAAGTAAAATAATGATCCAATATTCATATATATTTTTAGGCAGAGAAATATGATAGTTATCAATAAGCCGTGTAAGCATAAAAAATACACGTGGTAAAATTTTGTGGGGGACTATGGAGTGGAACATTTGAGTTCGAGGTGAAAAAGGAATGACGTAAGATTTCTGACTGTTAGAGAAGAGCCTGTTCATGTATTTTTAAAGTGGATGGTTGTAAGTATCAAATTGCAAGGGCATTTAATTAACTGAATACATTTAAAAGAATAATGTAACTTTAGCTTGAAGTGTATGACTTTACAATGTGTCAGAAGTTACAATGTTTGTAACTATGTAAACTTCTGATGGAAAGGGTTAGCTGTCAACAGAAAAGCGATCCAGGAAAGTGCGCAGTTGTCAATAATCATTCAGAGAGCGCACTAGCAAAGCAGACTGATGACTGTTAGCTGAGACGGTTAGTGGAAGCTCTTCCATAAAACTGTGCCAACACCCTGAAATCAAGAAATTAACTTGCCTTTCTCCAAGGTCTGAGAATCTCTCTGGTGTGCAGTATGTTTGAATACAGTTATTTGTGGATCTGTGGGGTTGCAACCTGCGCTTTTTGGACTGGGGACAAAGGGTACATGGATGGTCATACTTTTGTAGTGTATGTCTCTATGTCAATTTTTCTGGGGGCAAGAAACTTCAGGTTCTCTCTTTAGATTCACAAAGAAGTTATGACCACTAAAGAGTTAAACACCAATGTGACCAGACCCAGAGGCCCTTTAAAAAGTTCTAATGGGCTCTTCTTTGGTTCCCAGGAAACGAAATGCAATAATCAACCTTCTGTAGAACTGAATTGAAGTCCCAATTCCCTGCCCAAGACTGAAGAAAAGAAGAAAAACAAAACAAAACAAGAAAACAAAAAGCTAACCAAACAAATAAACAAAACCCACACAACTTTTAGGGGTAAGAAGTTCTTGATTAGCCCTGGCTAAGTAGCTCAGTTGGTTAGAGCATCGTCCTGATACCGCAAGGTTTCAGGTTCAATCCCCAGTCAGGGCACATACGAGAATCAACCAGTGAATGCATAAATAAGTAGAACAAACCTCTTTCTCTCTCAAGTCAATTTAAAATATTTAAAAAGAAGTTCTTGAAAACAAAACAAAACAAGAAGTTCTTGATTAAAATCCTGGTTCCAGCACTTGCCAGTTAAGAAAGTTGGAGAGTCACTTTGCTCCTCGGTAAGATGAGGGTAAAAGACCTTACCTCTTGGGGTCATTAGGAGAATGGAATAAGGTGAAGGCCAGGTACATTGTACCTGCCCCTCATGCTGGTTTTCCCACCCTTTCTCACTTTCTACCCTTAAGACGGAGTAAGTTTGGGGGATGTTCTCCCCTGAGCTTCCTTTCAAGCACAGAAGTGATTGAGGGAGTCCACAGGCACCTGCCCCACTCACAGCTCAAAAGGGGAGCTGAGACCCAGCCTCCAACAGGAGTGAGGCTGCCCCGTCCCCTCTTCCCAGGCCCTCTGGCCCAGTGTTAACTGAGGCTGGGTGCATAGCCGGAACATCCAGAGACATCAAGATCAAGAAGCTACAACAATCCTGCCCCTAATGGTCCAGCTCTAATGCCCCCTCCTCTTGGAAGCCCTCTAAAATCCCCCTCCCCTGCCATCTAGCTCTCCTCTCGCTTTCCCGAGACCTCTGGCACTCCGTCCCTCTCCTTGGGCACGTGTTCCTTTCCCGCTGTCAGCCACAGAGGTTTAGAGCATAGGCTTCAGGGTCAGAGAGACCTGGGGCAGGACACTTTAACCTCTCTGTGCCTCAGTTTCCTCATTTGCCACTTGGGAGTCATTATAGTTGTTACACAGGATCTGGCAGAGGTAAGCCACTGAGTGTGGTTGGTAGGGTACGTGAATGTCTCCTACGAGACGGACAGAGATTTGATATTTCACCTAAAATGTCATATGGTGGGTTTGAGTGTGATATTGTGATGTTACAGAATTACATGCTTATGATTTTGTGGTAAAAGATTTTTATGGAATAAAGCAGGGGCAATATTTGTGCCGGACCCTGTGTATCTTGCATGCGGAGAGCATGGTGCTTAGCACAGTGCCCACTGTGTAAATTTATCTGTTTTATCAGCACACAGATCTCCTTTGGGTCTGGAATTATCCCCCTCCCCAACAGTTCCTCACGCACAGCAAATAACAGGTAATCATGTCCCTATTTTCAGAACAGCTGGGAGAGTGGGCGTGGGGCTCTGTCCCAGAACAGCCCAGCCCTCTCCAGACTTCTTCAACATGTAAATCCCTCTCCAGTCCCAGATGACGACAGCCTGGAGCTTCCAGCAGCCCTGGGCTGTCCGGCTGCTGCCTTGCTTAACTGCGGGGACTGGGAAGGACTCTCCCAGACCTTTCAACCTAAGAGAGACGCAGACCCATCTCAGGCAAACTAAGGCCCACGGAGAGTGTCAGCATCCACCGGAGGTATTTCAAAGAATTCCAGAAATAACCCTCACCCCTTCCCATCTCTCTTTCAACCTTGCTTTTATATATATATCTATATATATATATATATATATATTTTTTTTTTTTGATAGAACTCTTTCCTTACTTGACAACATGTATTGATGCTCTTACGTGGGCCTCACCCATCTCCCCACCAGATGTAAGCTCTGTGAAATCAGGGACACTGTCTCTTTCACAGAGGAACCCCCAGCACCTGCTCAAGTAAGTGTTTGCTGTATCGATAACTGGATGTTCGTCCTCAGGTGCAAGCACAGGGTTGCATTTCTGTGGTCACTTATTCAATAAACTTCTGACGAGCACCTTCTGTGTGAGAGGCCCTTTGAAAAGCCCTGGCGAATGAAACACCATCCTTGTTCTCAAACAGCTTCCTGACTAGTGAGCGCCAGGCGCCAGGGGCCTACTATGCACCACGCTTTGGCCTGGCAGCTGTACATGCATCTTCTCTGTGTCAGAGCGGCTCTTGCATGGCAAGGAACCATGTCTCGCCCAGAACTCTTTAAGAAAGAAGTCCCAGAGGGCACCTGGGGCCGGTGTTAGAACCACCTGTGTGCAATTGAGGAAAGTAAAGCTCAGGGGGGGTGAAGTGAGTTGTCGGGGTTACAAAGTTTCATCTAAACCCAGACCCCTTGGTTGCTAGCCCCGGGCTCTGAGCAACAACTCTCCAGTGCCTCTGAGTCTGTGACAACAGAGGCCATCGTTCATCTGAGCGCTTTCACGCGGCAGCACAGGGCCTTGGGAACCGCCTGCCACAGCGCTGGGGCCAGAGTACAGCGCACAGAGCCGGACCCTTTGCACTTCAGCCCATGACCTCGCTTCACCAACCATTCGCTGAGCTGGCCCTTTCCTCCCAACTTCCCCGGTTCCTTTGAGGTCCTTTTCCCAGCCTCCATCCGACATCTGGCACAGGTGTGGCTAGTGCAACTATTCTCCAGATCCACAGAACCCAGAACGTGCTCTCTGCAGACAGCAAACACTGTTGGTGCAATAGTGATAACGGAGTGTGTGTGTGTTGGGGGCGGGGAACTCCGCTGAAGTCTGACTGGGCTTGATTTATGACGGGGCAATTCACATCTGGGCTCTACGTTCTCTTGGAGGAACGAGGATTATTACGAGGCGGGCTGTTACAAACCTCTGTCTCCTTTGCCCGGCTCGTCCTTGCCCTGGCCAACTTCAGTTATCCTTCAGGTTTACCACTGTCCATAGGGCTACTTCCACAGAGAGACCTTCCCCTGACGCCTAACCGTCTTTCTGCCTGTATTCTTTTACATGGCTTCCCTCCTAGCACGCACTACCATTTACAATGATACAAGTATTTGTTTTCTTGCTTCATTGTGTATCTCCTTGGCTCGATCAGAAGCTGCCGGAGGGCAGGGGCTGCATCTGTTTTGTGTACCCAGAGACTAGCACAGCGCCCCCTATCTAGTAAGCATTTAAAAATACTTGTTGGGAGAGTGAATGAAGCTGCCCCTCTCTTTCCATCCCTCCCACCTACCCGCACTGACCACCCCCCACAGGGGGGTTGTAAGGTGAAGATACACTGAAGCTGGAAATTCTTGGGCAAGGGTTGATGGCTGGAGCCTCCACCCCTCCCTCCGTTCACACGGGTCCTGCCACCGTGGCCTCCTTGCCATCCCCCCAATATGCCAATTTCATTCCTGCCTCAAGTCTTTGCACTTGCAGGCCCTCTCTCTGGAATGTTCTTCCCAGGTTTTCAGTAGGCTCCATCCTTTACATCAATCAGATCTCTGCTTATAATGCCATCTCTTCAGGGAGATCTTTGCTGGTTGCCATTTCCGAAACAATTCCTCTCCCCGACCTTGTTCTCTATCCCCCCTCCCCCCTCTTTCCTTCACAGCATGTCTCACTACTTGATGTTAAATTTTAAAATTCGGTTGGCTTGTTAATATTGTCTGTCTCCTCCATCAGAATATAAACTCTACGAAGTCCGAGTTTTTCTTTTTACTCACTTTATTTGTATATATCTCTACCACCCAGACCAGTTCCTGGTAAATGCGCAATGAATATTTATCAACTGAATGGGTGAATGAATGATAATGAAAAGGAAGTGAACAAAACAGCTTTTCTTCTTAAAACAAAGCCCTGAATCCCTCAAGGTCAGAGCAAGGATTAATTCCTAGATAGAGGTAAGGCCAACCACACCCCGGCTGTGAATTGAGTCACTTCCTTCTCTGAGCCTCAGTTTCCTCGCCTGTTGAGTGGGAATATTGTATCCATGATGCACGGGCATGTTTTAGAAATTATATAAGCGTTAAATGAGATCATGTAAGTGGCTGGCACATAGCAGGTGCTCAGCAAATGCTGATCCCCAAACACAAAGGCACACACAGCCCTTAAAACAGCCTGGGTAATAAAGGGTCCACAGTCAGGGGGAGCAAGCAGGCAGGCTAGGATCCCTCTCTCTCCGCCCTCTCCAGTTTCCTGTCTAAGAGAGGAACTCGCTGGCCAGAGGCCAGGATGGTCACTGATGCAGAGGACGGGCAGCCAAATGCTCGCCTCCCACACGGAGTTTCCAAAAAGTGTGACGCAGAGTCTAGTTTAGGGCCTGTCCCGGAGACACGTGCCTCCCTGTAGTGTTTTCACAAAACGTTCCTTGAAAGGGACCGTGTAAGCAGGGCTGTATGGCAGCTGAGAGGGGAGAGAAGGGAGGAAGGCCGGGAGCCAGAGAACCTTGGGGGCGGGGTGGGGTGAGGAAGAGGGCACCGCGTCTACTGAGCTCCTGCTATGTGCCAGGCACTGGGCTCACGCTGATATCTACTTAGATCCTTGCCATAAACCGGAGAGATTAGGTATGGCCACTCCCATGTTCCAAGAGAAGAAAAATAACAATAATTAATATCCCTAACATTTATTTTTATTTTTAAAAAGATGTTATTTATTTCTTTTTAGAGAAAGGGGAAGGGAGGGGGAAAGGGATATGGATGAGAAAGAAAAACACTCATCGGTTGCTTCTCATACATGCCGCTACTGGGGACCGAACCCGTGACCCAGGAACGTGCCCCGACCAGGGATCTAACTGGTGGTCTTTAGCTTTGCGGGATGATGCCCAACCAACTTGAGCAACACCAGTCAGGGCAATATCACTAACATTTACACAATGCTGACTACGCATCAGGCAGCGGGGTAAGCACATAGCTGACCCCCAGGACAGCTCATGACGTGGGTACTATTCTGACCCGCATTTTATAGAGGAGAGACTGAGACTCAGAGAGATGAAGTAACTCGCCCCAGGCCACCCAGGAAGACAGCAGTAGAGCCAGGATTTGAATACAAGCAGGGCTCCAAAGCCCGTAGACCGTAGCCCGAGGACATTTCCCAAGGGAAGATAGGGGTGGGTCTGAGAAGTCCCCTGGGCAGTCGTTGTTCTGACTTGCTCATAGTGGAGGCCCAGTGTGGGGGTGACGCAACTGACCAAGTGATCAGAGGCACTCCCTTCCTCTGCTCGGGGGACAGTTTGTCCCAGCTTGTGGCTGTTTGTCATTCGGCCGCTGACCTAAAGTTTAAAATTTCATTCATAAGTTTGGAACCACAAACTTGGCTGCGAGGGGAGAGCCCTTGGAGATCGGCTATTCTAGTCCAACCCCCTCACATTACAGATGCAAACAAAACAAACCAACCAACCCCGAGGTCCAAAGAAGGGCATGCACAGGGTAAGGTCACAGCGATTTTCTGTTAGGAGTAGGAGCTGCTCTGAAGACAATTACAGATCGTCTTGTTCTGTAATTACCAAATATAGCTGTGCCTCTGAAGCACTTGGGCGGCTTTATTTATTAAAAAAGAATTTTTTTAAATCTGCCCAAGGACTCTTTTTTCATGGTTTTTAGAGAGGGGAAGAGAGAGACAGAGAGAGGGAGAGAAACATCGATGGGTGGCCTTTCCTACACGCCCAGCTGGGACTGACCAAGGATGGAAGCGCAACCCGGGCATGTGCCCTAACTGGGATTTGAACCTTCATGCTTCAGCCAACTGAGCCACACTAGCCATCAGCCAGGGTTCACTTGGGGAGCTCTCTCTTTTTTAAAAAAGATTTTATTTATTTATTTTTAGAGAGAGGGGTAGGGAGGAAGAGAGGGAGAGAAATATCAATGTGTGGTTGCCTCTCATGCGCCCCCCACTGAGGACCCGGACTGCAACCCAGGCATGTGCCCCGACCGGGAATCGAACCAGCGACCCCTTGGTTTGTAGGCCGGCGCTCAATCCAGTGAGCCACACCAGCCAGGGCTTAAACAAGATTTTATTTATTTTTATTTTATTTTTTAAAAGATTTTTTTAAAATTTATTTTTAGAGGGAGGAGAAAGGAAGGAGAAAGAGAGGGAAAGAAACTTCGATGTGAGACAGAAACATTGACCAGCGATTGCCTCTCACACCCAACCTCTACCAGACCGAACGTGCAGCCCGGCCGTGTGCCCTGAATGGGGATGGAACCAGTGAACTTCTGCTTTGTGGGACGACGCCCAACCAAAGTCACTGCAGTGGTCAGGGTGGAGAATTCTTTAATACACAGATCTCTGCACTCAGCTTCTGGAGATTCAGAATTTGGTTTGCAAAAGAGTCTGGGAATCTGAGTACAGGATATTTTCCTCAGGTGAGTCAGATGGAACAGGACCATGGGCCACATTTGGAAGTTCAGTCCAATGTCCCTCTCTTGTTTCCTAGTTTGGGATACTAAGAACCAGCACGGGACTGCCTAAGGTCACATGACGAGTCATTGCAGTCCTAGCTCAGGCTTTGTGGTCTGACCTCAAAACTCATTCTTCTTCAGGCTGCCTGTGGTCAAATTCTCATAACAGACCAAGGAGGCCCTGCTTGGGTGTGACTCGGTTGGATCGTTGTCCTGTAAACCAAAAGGTCATAGGTTTGATTCCCAGTCAGGGCACGTGCCTAGGTTGTAGGTCCTGTCCTGATCAGGGTGAATCTGAGAACGTAGGCAACCGATGGATGTTTCTCTCTCTCTCTCTCTCCCTCCCTTCCTCTCCTCTCTCTAAACTCAATGAGCTTATCCTCAGGGGAGGATAAAAAAGAAAAATGGACCAAGGAGGCTGGCCAAGGTCGTTACTGTGGTTTTCCCCAGTCCTTGGTGTCCTTGTTGTACCTTAATTAAGGCACAGGATGGTGCCCATTTCTGGGGCCAGAAATGGTGAGAATTCAAGAGCTGAAACAGGGAACAGGGAAAAGGAAACTGCAATAGGCTGTCCTGCTGGCCCTTGGGGGTTTCCCAGAAGTTCATTCCAGGCTCTAAGGATGACGTCAGATTCCAGAACCAGCGCTCCAGCCTGCTTCAACGCCTCAGGCTCCAGGCTACCTTCATTATCCATTCCAGGAGAAAGATTATTCATTTCAGGAGAAGGGATGGGTAGGGAGAGCCTTCCCTCTGTGGGAGGAGATGGAGCGGAGAGGACCCAGCTGTGATGTCAAGGGACACAGCCTCGCAGCCTCAGGAAGGAATACACGTTCCAATACCTGGTAGACAATAGAAGCTGCTTTCAGGAACTAAGTTAAACCTCTTTAGCCCTTTTCCCAGCCTCTCCTCCCACTCCCCTGAATTCCTCACCCCAAACCTACTTGAGCTGAGGACTTCACTGCCCCTTTTCACTTCCCCACTGCTCCACTCATTGCACTGTTTGCCCCCGGGCTCTCCCCCCCCCCCCCCCCCCCCCCCCCCGCCCCCGACTCCTGGAATGGTGTCTTAGTGTTTGGAGTCAGATGTCCTGGATTTGACAACCAGCTCAGCTTCCTATGAGCTCTCTGAGCTAGGTAGAGTCAACTCCGTGCCCCACCGCGGAGCCTCACTTTGAAACTATACTTAGTTTTTTAAATTTTTATTTATTGATTTTGAGAGAGAGAGGAAGAAGGGAGATAGGGAGAGACATCGATTTGTCGTTCCACTTATTTATGCATTCATTGTTATATCTGGACGATGTTCTAACCAACTGATAGAGCTAACCTCCCAGGGCTCAATTTCCACTTTTATTTATTTATTTTTTAATTTTACTTATTTTTAGAGAGAGAGGAAGAGAAGGAGAGAGGGAGAGAAACATCAACATGTGGTTGCCTCTCGTGTGCCCCCTACCGGGGACTTGGCCCGCAACCCACGCACATGCCCTGGCTGGGAATCGAACTGGCGACCCTTTGGCTCTCAGGCTGGCACTCAACCCACTGTTGCACTTTTAAAAAGGAGGATGATATCTATCTTCTTGGATGTGAAGGGTGAAAAAGATCACATAAATACTAAAACAGATGTTTTCTCAGAAACACGAGATCATGTAATTAGGGACCAGAGGGATTTGAATATATATACAGCATAGGACAAAAGTAAGTTTACAGTTGTGAGTATGCAGAACACAGTTCATTCTTGTATTATTATTAATTGGTTATTGTATTATTTATTATTATTATCAACCTCTTTTTGCTCGCCTCTGTATTTATTAAACTGAACTGAGGCGCCTAAGAGAATGGTTGAGCTGGAAAGCACCTCTGAAATCTTTAGGCCTTAAATGACTTCCAAACAGGAGTCCAAGTGAACTGTTTATAGTATCTCCAAATGATAAGGGAACTCTTGATAAAGTCTCAAGGTTCTCTATTTTGGTCTAGAATTGTATCGACCCAAGGTGGTAGTATGGTTATCACATGCTGTTCAGAAGTTCTGACTGATAGTTACGTGAGTCTTTGATACTTATTTTTTAAGGGAAAATAATTAGTGGAGGGTAGATTAAGTGTTGGAAAACGTTAATCTCGTCTCACTGCCCATTTCATAAACAGGGAAGCTGAGGTTAAAGAGGGAAGTGGCTTGCTGGTCACACAGCTGGTAGAGCTAGCTGGAAAGCCCAGTTTCCTTTCCTGGAACCAGTCACTTCCCTTCTTTCCATTCTCAAGAGAGGGAACCTATTATCAATGAAGTTGAGAGGTTTTGGACTGCCGGTGCAATAATAAAGTGACTCATCAGTTTGCTGTTGCCCTTTCTCTGTTCTTGACTCATTCAAAAAATATTTACGGACTGTCCACACTATTTGGACTCAAGAGAAGGCTGAGAGAAAACAGTCATGGCAGCAAGCAGAGTCAGGATCTGCTCCCGGGTCCTTCAGGACCTCTGAACCTGTGCGCCCCGCCCCCCGCCCCGTTATAAATATACTATATGAATACATAATAAAACACCTACTATTCTGCCTTCTAATCAGGTTTTGTCTGGGGGCAGGGACTGTCCTTAGTATGAGTCCAAACCTTCCTGGCACCCAGTGGGTACAAAATCCAGCTGTGGTGTTGACAACACGGGGATTCTAATCCTAACTGCCACCACCTGTCATGTCTTTGAGACACTATGTTGCTTTCTTTCTCTGACCCTTAGTTTAATCATCTGTGAAACGCGATCAGTGGCAACATCATATGTGGAAGAACTGGTAGGCTCACTTCAAGTATCCCAGACTTTAGGAGAAAGAAAATGCTGGAAAGCTTTGTTAAAGAGAGAGTCAACATTTCCTTGCCCTTGGCTTCTCCTCTTCCTTCTCCCCTAGCTGCTCTTTTTTCTTCAAAATTGCCCTCTAGAGGGCACGCAAGCTCTACCGTTCTCCGGCCTCACTTCCGATCGGCTTCCTTCTTCGTTTTACGCATGTGCATACCTCTCTGCCCGGCCGCCGGGTGTGCCCGTTCAGGGCAGCCGTCGAAGCTTACACCCACCACGCCTGCGCAGCCTCAGCCCCGCCCCTCCACCGTCGCCCCCGGAAACGCTTCCTTTCTACGCAGCCGCTGCAGCCGCCCGGATCGCTGGAGCTTTGCCTCTCTAGGCCGGTAGGGACTCTCCTCCATGATCCTGTCTGTCAAGAGTGTTTCGGAGGTCGGCCTGTGAGGCTGGGTCGCGTTCGGACGCTTCGATCCTCGAGTTGGTCACCGGTGAGTGGACCCCAAGGAAACGTGAGTACGGGCGGGGCCGGAGCAGCCAGACTGGCAGGATGTCCCCTCACCCTGGGAATGGGCTGGCCCGCCTCGCCCTCCCCTCGCTCCCTGAATGGGCTCGCCCCCTCCGTCCCCTCCTCCCGGGCTGGGTGGTGTTGTCATGGTGACGGCCCGCTGGCTGAGGCCCGGCTTGTGTCCTCGCAGGTGCCGGGGCGTCCTGGAGCCCATGGCGCGGCGGCGCTGACTCAAGCCCCGGGTGGAGGCCGGGCCGCTCTGGCCGGCATGGCGGGCCAGTTCCGCAGCTACGTGTGGGACCCGTTGCTGATCCTGTCGCAGATCGTCCTCATGCAGAACGTCTATTACGGCTCTCTGGGCCTGTGGCTGGCGGTGGTGGACGGGCTGCTGCGCAGCAGCCCCTCGCTGGACCAGATGTTCGACGCCGAGGTAGGGTCTTCGGGCGGGCGCGGGCGCGTCTCGGCCTCACGAGGTGGGCTTTGTGGTCCCACACTGCTGGGCTCTAGACCTGCCTGGGCCACCTGCTAGCTTTGTGGCCCCGGGGAAGATGCGCCTTGCCGAGCCTCAGCTGCCTCATCTGTAAAGTGGAATGGCTGATAACAGAGAGACTGATTCACAGCATAAAGGAAAGGGGCTGGGATGTGACAACAAACAGGGCAGCGTTCCATTGATCTGACACATCTTTCTGACACTCTTGAGAAAGTGACTTCACTTCTCTGAGCCCCAAGATTTTCAGGTGGCAAATTGGGGAGGGAACGGATGAAAGAGTATTCCAGGAGGTGTGATACAAAGTTCTTGGACTTTGGAGTCGGGCCTCCGTTTAAGTTCCACTCACCAGCTGTTTGACCTGGGGCGTTATCATCATAATATTGAACCTCAGTTCTCCTGTATGCAAAATCACGGACCAGTAGCAGAGAGCCTGTACTTTTGATTCAGAAAGGCTAGGTATTCAGGCTAGGCCTCCACACACTAGCCGTGGGATTTTGGGCGAGTTGCTTCACCTGTCTGTGCCTGTTTCCTCTTCTGGAAACCGGACAGAATCATCCTCAGCAGAATGTAATGAGGCCCAAAGGGGCCCAGGGATAGGAAAGTACTTTACAAACTGTAACGGATCCTGAGAGGCGTTAGCACCCCGGAGGCAGCTGCAGCGTGTGGTCGTGAGCACTGTTTTTGGAACCGCGAGATCTGGGATGGAATCCTTGCTCCTGTGTCTTATTCTCTGTGTAGCCCTTGGGCAAGTTTTATCCAAAAAGAGGGAAGAGTGACAACAGGAACAGGAACAGCTTGGTGAGGGTGTGGAGAGGGTGGTGGGAGATTACGGGTATCAGAGGCTGCTGTAAGCTGAAGGTGCTGTGCAGGTGTTTGGTGTTTGGCGGTATTGGGTTGAGAGTGGTGGAGGGTACACGCCCACGGGCGCCCAGTAGTCCCCTCTTAGGAGCCTCTGTCCTTCTGGGACGGGCATGTGGGAACCCTGGGCTTTGTTGAAGAGCTATCTCATGCACACAACCTGAATTCTAGACCAGACATGGGCAAACCCGGTTTTTTTTTAAGGGATGAACTAGTAAAGATTTGAAGTCACAGCTGCTCAACTCTGCCATCGTAGCCCCAAAGCAGCCATAGACAATACCAAGTGACTAAGAGTACCTGGGTTTCAATAAAGTTTTATTAACAAAAACAGGTGTCTGGCCCCTGGGGCCATAGTTTGCTGAACCTTGTTCTAGACCTTGCTCTTGCTGTTGACTTGCTCTTTCACTTTGGGCAAGGTGCGTAACTCCTCTGAGCTTTTATTCCTCCTTTGCAAGGTGAGGGGAATGTCCCCGCTGCTGTGAGGGTTCAATGAGACCCCAGGGTGGATGTTGGTGAAAGCGCCTTGTTGGAAACAGGCTGCCACAAGACGAAGGGGCATATTGTCCCCTCTGCTCTGGGAAGAGTTTCCTGGGAGGCCGGCAGGGCCTGGAGCCGGGGCTCCACCAAGTCACCTCTGTAGCATGTTTCCCTTTGTGATTCCCCCAGATCCTGGGCTTCTCCACCCCTTCAGGCCGGCTCTCCATGATGTCCTTCATCCTCAACGCCCTCACCTGGTGAGTATCACCAGTTTTGCTGCCTAGCTTTTGGGGTCTTAGCACTGAAACTAACTTCCCAAATTTGGACATGAGATAGGCTGGTATTTGTTCCTCGGGAGTGGGGGACTGAAGTGGGTGGCAGAGGCCAGTTCTGGGACTGGCTCCATCACAGGGCTCCTTTCGTCGCTGTTTGGACTTAGCTGCAAAGCTCGTAGTCACTCTGTGCAAGCTGCCTGTGAGACAGCTTCTGCCTCAGGTCACTTCCCTGGTGCGGAATGAGGTGAGGAAAGGGTTAGCTCGGGAGTCGGGAGAACTGAGTTCTGGGTCCGTGTGCCATTAGCCAAGTTGCTTCCCTCCTCTCTGGGCCTCGGGCTCCTCGTCTGTACACTGAGGGGTTTGACTGGCTGTTTGTCACTCGTAGCCATCGCCTGTCTCTTGAGAGGCAGGTTACATAATGAATAAGATCTCAGGCTCTGGAGGCAGACTCACTTGGCTTTGAACCTCAGCTTTACCACCAGTCTAGTGACCTCGGACAAGTTCATCTGTCCAAGCCCCAGTTTTCTCATCAGTAAAATGAGACCGATGATATTATCCTTATCACAGTTGTAAGGATTAAATGAGCTAATTCATGGAAGTACTTAGAACAGGACCTTGCACGTTACTACTCTTTTCTTTTAAATTGATTTTAGAGAGAGAGAAACATTGATTTGTTGTTTCATTTATTTATGCATTCATTGGTTGATTTTTGTATGTGCCCTGACTGGGGATTGAACCCCCAACCTGGTGTAGTGGGATGACATTCTAACCAACTGAGCTACCTGGCCAGGGCGCCCGTAACCACTCTTGACCTTACACTGGAGGTTGGGAACTAGTGGACTGACTCCAGTTTGGCTCCCAGATATGTTCTGTTTGGCTTACACAGTTGTCAGGACATGCCTGGTGTTGTAAAACATTTTTCCACCTAGTTGAAAGTCAGGATATTTTATATTAAAAAAATGCAGATTTCTGGCTTCTCTAGAAAAATGGGAAGATTGATTCTAGGCCAAACTTCCAGCATGATGATTTACGCAGCTGCATGTAGCTCTCGTCCCTCCTTTGGATGGAACATGTGTGCTTCAGGCTGCCACAGTCCCCGCCCATTCCCTTGAGTGACAGTTGGCGTTCCTCGCCAAACTCATGCTTTTGTTTTTCTTCTACCTAGTCTGACTCACTCTCAGCCTTACCTGCTGCGTTCCTCTCTAGGCATCGACTAACGTAACCCTTGCTTCACACTTATCTCACCAGCTCCTAATCTCTACACTGTCATCCCGATTGTCCCTACTCCCCAGACAAACTAATGTCAGGCCAGGACAACCCAGTGACAACTCGCTGCTGTCCTCTCCCCACAGTGCCCTGGGCTTGCTGTACTTCATCCGGCGAGGGAAGCAGTGCCTGGACTTCACTGTCACTGTCCATTTCTTTCACCTCCTGGGCTGCTGGTTCTACAGCTCCCGTTTCCCCTCGGCGCTGACCTGGTGGCTGGTCCAAGCCGTGTGCATTGCCCTCATGGCCGTCATCGGGGAGTACCTGTGCATGCGGACGGAGCTCAAGGAGATCCCCCTCAACTCAGCCCCTAAATCCAATGTCTAGAATTGGGTTCTTTGGACACCCCGCTGGGCAGGTGCCCCATCCCCCAACACCTTGGGCTGCCCAGACCCTCCAGATGAGGCCCCGGCAAGAAGGCAGGGAGCAGTCAGGATCACAACTGCAAGAATGGCCTTCGTCTGTGGAAGCCTTGGTGTCCGGGAGGTCAGCAAAGGGCTCTGAACTTGGTGTCTGGGAGGTCCGCAAGGGGACGTCTTTCAGGGTAATAGCAGAATTGGAACCATGTCACTCTTGAGCCATCATACCTATCACCAGCCTGTTATTTTAAAAGAAAAAAATCAAGGATATCTGATTGGAGCGAACCACTCTTCTAGTCTTATCTCCCTGGGACAGCTGTCACCTTTGCCGTGTTGCTGGACCGCAGCTCTTCTGTTTGGAGAAACACTCGATGTCTGGATTCACAGCCACAGAGAGAGATGTAGGTGCACAGCATTAGGCTGCTCTGGGGAGAGGACGGCAGATGGAGGCAGTGAAGCACCAGGAAAACGCACAGCCTGTGTCTCGCTCTGTGCGTGTATGCGTGCACCCGTGAACCTAGGGCTGTCTGACTTCCAGTTCTCTCTACTGGGTCCGCATCCTGCTGCCAACTTTCAACTCAGTTGGCCTTAGGACCCAGAGAAGCGTCCTCATGTCATTCCCAGTCTCACCCTGGTAATAGAATCTCTGGGAGTGATTGGGCACCTCATCTCCCCCTGGATGGCAGTTCTGGGCATAGGTCCTTTTTCCTGACTTCTTTGGAAGTCTGCAGTGGGAAGCGTGTGATGGGTGTCTGGAGACAGGAAGCCTAGCCTTCCAGCTCCACCTGCACTGGCAGTGCGGAGGGAGATAGGGATTCGCTATTGAGATTTTTGTTAGGAGTGGAGTGTCCTCTGTGAGGGGCTTGCAGCCTTCCTTCCTATGTACATAAATACAGTATTTTCCACGGTTCTGCCTGTATTTCCTTTGTGATGCTGTGTAAGGAGAGCTCAGCATGCCAAGCGAAGGAGCCATATGCAGAGAATTAGGTCACCTTCTCCTTTCCTGGACCCCAGATTCATTCCTCCATTTGGTTAAAATCCTAAGTGCAGGAAATGCCTATGTCCCGTCCCCTGCACCTACAGCGTCCTCTGCTAGACCCTGGGAGGGCCGCTGTGACTCTCAGGATTCCTGTCCTACTTGCTGGTGATCTCTCAGCACGTGCAGAGGAACGCACTGGTCTAGACCCACTTCTGCATTGACACTGCCAGTGCTCCTCTTTGGGTCCTCCAGAGCCTGCCTGAGAGAGCTGTCAGTTTCCAGCTTTTAGTGTTAGGGCTGCAGAGGCGAGTTCTGTATCTTCCCAGGAAGCCCTTCTAGCCCCCGGCGCCCAGCCCTCCAGAGTGGGGCGTGGAGGGCGATGAGATGCAGGTTTGAGAGCGAACGTGCATGGGCGGAGGCTGGGAAAGTGCTAGGGTGAGGTGCCGTGGTAACTCGGGGCACTCTGGCTAGGCTGCAGCACCCAGGAGGCAGGGCCCGCTGAGGTGACTTACCCTAGGTCGGTGGATTTCCCTCCAGACACCACAAGTCCAAAGGCACCTGACTAACTTCATTCTGAGAAAGGTATCAGAACACTTAGTGTGGCTGCCATGTCCCTTGGTCATCTCTGCTGGTTGCTCCAGCTCGGCTGGCACACCTCTCTGGGGCTTTCCTTTCAGAGCTGGTACTGTTCTGCATATTTCCTGTGCTGACAGATCTTAGCCCCTTGAGTGTTCACTTCAGTTTCGGATACCACCAAAACAGGGGAGCTAATTTTTTTTTTTTTAAATAAAACATTGACTGAGCTGAATGACACTTGGGGGTCAAAATATGTGACCTTAACGAGATTTTTTTAATTTGTAAGGCTACAATAAAAGCAGTATCTAGAGGCAAGTTCCGGAGAGAACAGAGCAAAGGCAGTGATGCCATTTTAGAAATAAATAACATCTACTGAGCACTTAACAGATGCTCAGCAGTGGGCGGAGCGGTTGGCATCTCGCTCACTTAATCTTCACAGCAACTTTCTGAAAGAGAAAACATCGGCCACGTTTTACAGATGAGGGCGCTGTAGGGATTCTGCCAAAGGCTCCCTGTTAGCAGCCGGGCGAGCCAGGGTGTGGGCTCCAATAGGGACATTAGTAAACTCATTGGGAAGGCTTTAATAGTTAAAGGGCGTGTGCATTCTTAGTGGTTAAATAACCTATCGCCTCACAGTCGTACATCTACACCCTACAGTACTGTTTAAATATTAAGGACGTATAGTGCTTTATAAACGTTATGAGCTTTCTAAGGAAAACTGATACACAGTACATTAAACATGGCCACAGATTTCCGAGAGAGCACAGGAATGTGGGAAACATTTTTATTCCCAAAGGATAAAGGAAAGTTCCCTCCACCCCACCGCTGAGTGGGTGTATCTCTGGACTTTCTAGGGGTCTGAAGTTGACCTCCCTCGATCTCACCCGCTACCTGAACTTGGGCCATTTGGAGGGAAGTGAAAACTAGTACCCAACAGGTGCTCAGAATAGTGTCTCCTTTCCAAGGAGGACGGGAGAGGAGAGCAGGGTGTGTAGTTCTGAAGGTGCCTCTTGACCTCTAGTTTGAGACAGCCTCATCCAGATCAGCGCCAAATGGGGCCAGGTGGCAGTCAGTGGACAGCAGGGGGCGGGGTGGAGAGCTCCAGGCCCCCGCGAGTCCCGTGAGTGTGCACAGCTCACGTAGGCGCCCCTGGAAGCAGAGGTCTTTAGACCTTAGACTCTTTCTTCAGTGACTCCCAGATCAGGGTAGCTTCCTTCTGCCAGTCCCGCAAGGAACTGCCCAGGGTCCACAGAGCCTTAGAGCAGGGGCAGGCTCGCAGCACCAGGGAGACCCTCTGCAGAGGGGGATTGAAAGCCTCTGTGGTGCTCGAGGTTTTCTGTAGGAAGTTAGTGAAGGGTGGTGAAAACAGCATTAAAATGAGGGGGTGCAGAGAGCTGAGAGTTTCAGTCCCCGCGCTGCCCCTACCCAGGCAAGTCAGAGCTCTGGGGGTTCTAACAGACTTGAGAGAGCCATGGTGGAGTACAGAGTTAAGTCCTGGGGCCCAGTACTAGCTGTGAGACCTTGGATAGGCCACTTGACCTTTCCCTACCTCGGTTTCCTCATTTGTCAGCGGAGGATAGTGATAGTACTTCCCCGGGTGGTCGCGAGGATTCACAGAGAGACGTCCCGTGTAGAGTACTCGGCGCTGGGCCTGGCACATAGGAAGTGACCCATAAATGTAAGCTACAGTTATGGCCCCCCAGCCCCAGCCCCAGCCCCATCGTACAGAGGACATACCTTTCCTCTGAGCCCTTAGTGTTTCCAGCTGTTACGTGGGGGACAGGCTTGCCCAGGATCTAGGTACAGCCAGCAAGTATTGAGCCCCTAGGTGCCATGCACTGAGAAGTGACATATGTATTCTCACTTAATCCAACGAAACATGCACCATTATTTTCCTCATTTGGCCAACAAATTGAGGATAAGGAATAATCGAGGGTAAGCAGCTAGGCCTGCCTGCCTCCATAGCCCCGTATTTCCATGTTCCAGTCACGTGTGAGTGGTGCGTGGGTCAGAAGGGGAGAGGGACGGTCGCGGGAACGCGGATGCCGTCTTCGGAAAAGGCGAATGTGCACACAGGACGGGCTTTGTAACAAGCCTTGGGTTCCCTTTACTGGGCGGTTAGGCAGCTGCTTGTGAGTGAGAAACAAGGTCGGCAGTGGCCTTGGGGCCTTGTTATTGTGGCGCAGGGCCAGGGAGAAGGCATGGAAGGGGGCCAGACACTGTTCGATCCCCCAGACGGGCCTTGCCTCCATCAAGCCCGGCGTGCTCAGAGCCCTCTGCAATGGGTATTTGTGTCCCCGTGTAATTAGTGAACAGGTGAAATAGCCTCAGAGAGGTGATGTGACTTAAGAGTCACTCAAACACCTGAAAGTTAATCCGCCCTCCCCCCTAGGTTCAGTCAACTGTTAGGAAGCCATTTCTGCAGTGCTTTCTGATGCCCATTGCAGCCTCCTGCCCAAGGCAGGATCTGAGCCCAGAAGAGGAGCCTCAGATTGAAGTGGTTCAATAAAGGGGTGTAGTGGGGAGACCCTGACAGTGGGACTGGGAGGCAAGTTGCCTGAGGACCAAGTACCAGTGCTGGTGGGGACAGGCTGGCAGAAGCGCACCTGCCAGGAGTCACTCCCACCGGAGGCCTGCGTCCTTGCGCCCCCGCCGTGCTCTGGGTACAGGTTCCCCTACTGCACAGCATTCCCTGCCGGCAGCTCTGGCTCCTGGGGGCAAAGGGGAAGCTGCCGATCTTTCTGGGCCCTGGTTAGGGTTCCCTGGGTAGGCCCCCACAAAGAATAGTGCTGCTCCCTGCTGCCCACAAGAGAGTATTTTGGGTTTTATTTTGTTTTTTGTTTTGTCTGGAAGCTCACTGCCCTGTCTCTGCCAAGAGCCTAAGACGGAAGTTCACAGGAAGGTGGATGATGGAATAGAGACAGCTTGGGAGGAAAGATGGAAGAGAGGTTATTTTCGAAGGTTGATGGGGTTGATGATGTTCAACAAGGGAACTGAAATGGAGATTCAGGAACTGAGCTGGAGTGCACGCTGAGCAAGAAGACAGTTTGAAGTGGGGGTTATTGGGGTGGCGGTTGCACAGTACCAGGGAGGGGGTGGTGTGCAGTAAGGCAGGGAGGGAGTGCCACCAGGCCGCCTTACCCTGGCAGAGCCCGGCAGTGCAGAGCAGTCCCGTGGGCGAGCCCAGGCTGTCTTTTCTGCTAAATACACAGTCATGGTGCTGAGCATCAGTTGGGTGGAGGGTTGCAAGCAGGAGGGTTCAGGGAGCCCCTCCCATCCTTTCCTGTCTCTCCCAAGCTGGGGATCCCTCTCTATCACTTCCCTGGCTCCCGGGGGTAGGGTGAGGTGGGGTGGGGGCTCCGGGCTCCCCTGGATGGCTCTGCTGCTTTCCTTTAGGCATCCGTTCAGCATCCGCTCAGCGCATCCTGCTTCCAGGGGAAGGAAAAGGGAGGAGTACAGTCTTCGTTCGAGAAAGCCTGGGCTTTCCTCTCCCCAGCTGCATGCTCAGGGCCCTACAGCTTCTGCCGACAGAGGGTGACTCTGTCAGATGGGCGGGCCAGGGCTTTCCTTGAGTGAGGTATGTCCATGTCAGGCGGGAGTGGTAGGAACACAGAACCAGCTTCCCGCCCGACTCTGCTTTCCCATCTTTGACTCGGGCAAGGCCTAGCTGCACCCACTTCTGACACCTGACGCTGTGAATGTCAGGGCGCGATGCACATGCATGACGGACAGGGTGGTGCTCTGCTGGGTGGATGCTCCGCTGGGCCTTTTACCTTTCCTTCGAACAGGGAATGGGTAGCAGCCAGGAGACTGAGATCAGAGTGCTTGCTCCACCACTCCTGGTGGTGTGAGCCTGGGCAAGTGCTCCCCTTCCCTGCAGTGTGGCTTCCTTCTCTCCTTGGCTTGCAGGGCCATTGTGAGGCATCTGGCACCCAGGAGACACCCAGAAAGCACCCAGGAAATGTTCCCTTTCTATGACTTCATAGAGTGCACCACTCAGGAGGCCAGTTTGTGGGGGTGGGGAGGGGTGCAGCTTGCTGGCTTCTTTGTTCTGGGTTCTGGGCTGACTTTAGGGACCTGGGGATGGGGTGAAAGAAGCCAGAAGTGATGCACACTCTCCTCTGGCCGACTCCCTCCCCCCCCCCAACCTTGCGGAGGGCCTCTTTTCTCCAGCCTTTCCAGCCCCAGGCAAACAGCAGAGCCAACAGAAGTATTCTTCAGTGCCATATGGGAGATTTTTAATTGTATACTCGCGAATTTTCCCGTTCAACCCTCCCAATCAGATGATTGCGTGATCCACCTTCCGCTCGTACTTAGGCTCGCATCCGAGGTCACACCACCTGCGAGCAGAGACCTGGTGTTAGGAGAGAAGACTGCCCCCAGGGGGCGCTGCCACCCAGGGAGAGGGCTTAGCGACCGGAGCTGTGATGCCCGGCAGGTTGGAGATTGTGGTTTGGTTGAAGGGGAAGTCTCCCTTCCCACTGGACCCCCTAGCTCATCACCCCTTCCTTCCTTGGGACCTGAATTATCTCCTGGAGTGGCTGCAGTATTTTTTTTCCAGGCTAAAGAACTTTTTCAGAGTAAATCTTATATGAAGCATGAATACGTAAAACAAGTGGAGAGTTGATTTAGTCTGAGAGGAGGGGATGTGGCAGAGCTCTGCCTGGCTGCATCCCCTCCCCCCACATTTAGAAATTCCTCAACTGCTTCCTCAGACTTCTGTGAGATTCCATAGCAGTTGTGCCTCTCCTGAGGCCTCCGGACAAGGGGATGACCCACCTTAGAATCCACACTCCCAGGGTTTTCCTCTCCTTCCCTAGAGCCCCTGCTTGGATCCTGAGGGGCTCTGCCAGGCCACCAGGCTGCTGTGTGGTCTTGGTGAGTGGCTTCCCTCTCAGAGCTTCCCTTTCTAGGCCTGAAGGTGGGGCCTCCCAGCACTGCCAGCCACAACCCCCAAGACTATACCCTGGGCCCCTCGACTCTGGGGCCCAGCTCTGGTCCTGGCATGGGGCCTGCATCTCACCCTGGCCTGGAAGTGGCGTTGTCACACCCTGTATGGATGGCACATAGGCAGCTCAAGTGATGCCGAGCAGAAGCGGGTGCAGCAGCGCTTGACCCAGCGCAGGGTGGATGATCTGCACATCACGCGGGGTCCTGGGAGGTGGATCCGCGTGGGCAGCCCCTCAAACCAGATCCACTGGTCCGCTACTTCCAGCTGCTCCGTGTCCCCATGGTGGGTCTTCAGGAAGACGACTCTGGGGTCCCTAGTGGGCAGTTGTCTCTCCCTGGCTCCAGTGCAATTGGTCAGGCGATGACCCCTCAATGCCTTCGGGCCCTCAGGCTCTTCCTGTTCTTCTCTCTCTGGCGCTGCTGTCCGGGACTGCCGGACCTTCTCCCTCTCCTGCAACCCCACCTTGGGCTTGGACTCCTTAGGCTTCTTTGTGGACTTGAATGTCTTGGACTCCAGTTTCTTCTTGGAGCACCTAGCCTCCTGGAGCTCTTCAGTATTCTGGTCCACTTCACAGCAGACAGTGCTGCTCCTGGCAAGGAGGGGAACAGCAGTCAGCCGCGCAGGCCCAAGGCCCCGTCCTCTAGGGAAGCCTGTGCAGAACACTAGGGAGGGCCTGAGAAGGAATTTCTCTGCTGCCCAGGGGCCTCGCACCTGGTGGCAGGAGATGGGATACACACTGGCAGAAGGGATGTGAGGGGCTGAGAAGGCAAAAGCAGGTGACTAGTAGGTAGGACACCTAGGAATACAGATGGTCAGCATCAGCTACGAGGTCAGGGCTCTGCCTCTCTGGATTTCAGCTATTGGAATGAACTAGCGCAATGTTTTTGTTTTGGGGTTTGGGGTTTTTTATTCAGATTGTGTTTTAGGAGACCTGAGGGTTCTGAGGAATTCCCCCCCACCCCACCCCAGGGCAGGGTGAAGGCAGGACATCTTCACCAACAACAGCTCAGCTGCGGTTTGGGGACAGACTTTTGGGGCCAGATGATCCGGACCCACTGGCTCCATGTTTACTGATTGCCTGCTCTAGGAAGCCACCTCGGAGAGGAGCCCAGAGCCATGGGGCTATCCAGAGGCAGTAGATGCTGGAAGGGACTTTCCCAGAAGGTGTCTATTCCGACTGGGTCCCCTGCAAAGTGTCTTAGCTGAGTGTGTGCAGAGGGGCGAGGCCTTGGGCTCAAGATAATGACAATACTGATGACGCTAATGGCCAGCACTGATGGAGTACCCATTAGGTGTGAGACCTGACACCCTCACGACAGTTCTGCAGAGTAGAAGGCAGTGGAGTGGCTCGGAGAACACAGGCTTTTGAGACAGATAAGCTGGGGTTCAAATTCGCTTCTGCCTGCTACCATCTGTGTGATTTGAGGCAAGAAATGGAACCTCTCAGAGCCTTAGTTTCCTCCTCTGTAATACTGGGGTCATTCCATCTACCTAATACGATTGTTGTGAAGAATAAACTAAATTCGAAAATGCTTGTAAAGTCTTTAGCATGGTGCCTGGCACTGAGTAGGTGCCTAACCAATAGGAAGTTTCTTAATATTCTGATGTGACTGATGAGGAAACCGAGCCCCAGCAAGATGCCTAGTCTGCAGTTGGATGTCAGGGCTGCGTTGACTTGGGAAGGGGGAGCAGGAGGGGCCCACCCTGCTCTGTGCCCCAGGTGGGGGTTAGTCCCACAGCTGCATGACCACAGTTTTGATCCCGGTTCTGATAACAGAGAGGAATGGCTTCACATCCTCGCTCAGCCACTTACCAGGTCAGGTAACTGGGACAAGTCACTTCATCTCCTGAGCCTCAGCTTTTTATTAGAAAAATAGGGCTCATAAATACCTTTCTCACAGAGCCTCTGTGAAAATTAGGTTTTCTAAATTCCCGAGCACAGTGACCGTTCCTAGTAAAGTTGGCTGTTGGGTCCACGTCGGGGCCGGGGTGGCCTGAGCTTACCTAGAGATCAGGAGGACCTTCCGAACTTTGAGTGGCGAATTCCAACACCTCTTGGCCAGGTTATGCAGTTCTTGGATCCGGGGGTTCGAGCTCTTGAACAGCCTCAGGAATGACAGGTTTTTCAATACCTGCCAGAGTCGAGAAACCAGAGAAACAGGCTTCAGTTCTCCTGGGATCGTCTCCCACCGCCTGTCCAGACTTTGGCTCAGCTCAGCCCAGGGACTTGTTCTGGGTCACTTAACCAATGACATTAGGATCAGGGCCACGTGGGTGCTCAGGCCCTCCTCAGCTGGGACCAGAATGAGGCATCTCACCATTTTAAGTTGGTTCCACTCAATTAATTTGTGGACACGCTGCTGTATATTGTCCTGTAGTTTCTCATCTTGCATCTAAGAGACAGAGACAGAGAGGGAGTGCTAATCCAGGAAGAACCTGGCCCTCTGAACGCCTCCATTGTGCCTCTTCGTTTGGCTCAGCATGATTTGACCTACCCTAGACCGAGTTTTGTCACCTCAGTTTGGGGGCAGACATGGGGAGACCATTTCACTCTCCTGACTGCCCTTCACCCTTGAGCTCTTCCTTTCCCTCCCTCTGCCCTGGGTGTGGTTGCCCTTCCAGAGGCCAACCACACCCAGTCCCTAGTCCAACCTTGAAATCCACACTATTCTTGGGCCTCTTCTTTGCTGATGGACTCATGCTGGGGCTGTGAGGCCACAGAGACTGATGGAGCAAGACTGGTGCCAGGCGCTGCCTGAGCCTTGCCCCTCCGGGTTCAGCCAGCTCACAGGCTGGGCATGAGGGTGGCTGTGCTGTAGCTCCCAGGGAGGGGGGCTGTGACATCACTGAAATGTGTGACAACAGCAAGGCTGGGTCTCCAAGGAGTGCGTGTGTGGCAGGGGCAGTGGGTCAGGAAGACGCTCCCATTGGTGGGGAAGCCTGGTATGTGGCAGGCAAAGACATATATTGTCACCACCTCCCTGTGAGGCAGGAGGATCACTCCTCTTCTTAAATGAAGAAGCCAAGATTCAAAGAGGAGAAATAATTTACGCAAGGCCTACAGGTGGATGATGGTGGAGCCGGAGACCTAAGGTCTGACAGTCAACCACGAAACCAGGGGTTTCCAAGTATGCTCGTCTGTGCGTTCACGTCACACGTGTCAGCTGTGGCCCAGCTACATGTCAGGTGACGTTCTAGGTACTGGAGTGAAAGAGAATCCCTGCCCTTCTAGTGGAGGGCAAACAAAATGGTGTGTGCACTCATAAACGTTTAATAATGGCTCCCTAAAACAAAGTGTGTGTACGTGTGTGTGCTTGTTATAAATCTTACTGAGGGAAATCTAAAATAATGAAATTTGACAATACTCTTTATTGTAAATTCCATTTAGCCAGTCGATGCTTACAGCGCGCTTCTCTTGAACTGTGCCCAACCTTCGCACCCACAGCCAGCTGGTGGCTGTAACGGCCAGGCCAGTGTAGTTCCCCCATGAATGTTGATGCGCTCGTTTTCACGGAGGGTCAGAAGACAGTAAAAAAAATGAGAGAACAAAGATGCTGGAATTCCACCCATTCATCAGGGACCTGATCAGCTTCTTTGCTGTGTTGGATCGTGTTGCTACTTCCACGTAACAGCTATCGACAGGACACAGGTTGCCACTTATTCCACAGCATTCATGTCCCCATTACTTCCTTACGGCTAGACCGTGGATCGGGACACTTTCTTCTGAAAAGGCCAGATAGTCACCACTGTTCAGCTCTGCTGTTGTAGCGTGAAAGCAGCCCTGGATGGTATGTAAATGCGTGGGCATGGCTGTGGTGCAATAAAACTTTATTTACAAAAATAGTTGATGGGCTGCATTTGGCCTATGGCCAACCCCTGGTCTACACCAACAGAACAACAAAGCAAACCTGGTTTATCACGTTCACCTCTGTCTGTGGTGTAAATGCTCCTTCCACAGCTGATTTCAAGCTACCAATGTGATGTCGCTGAATGCAGAGTTGAACAGAAATGCACAATACCACACTATTATATACTAGACACAGGGTCCAGCAGAAGTAATACCTCCTCGAGGGTGGTTGGTAGGGTAATAATATGGGTGTGATAATTTATAATTTTAATTTGAACATTTCAAATGTTCAAATGGTGTGCTTGAGTGTGATATTGTTTTGTTACAGAATTACATGCTATGTTTTTGTACTAAAAAAAGGGCCATTATTTGTGCTGGGCTCTGTATTTCTATGGATGTAAAGACTCTCAAGAACATAGATAATAGTAAAAGGTAGTAAAAAAAATTAGGAAGTGATGAGTTTCGGCATTTTCATTTTTGTTTTTTTTTTCTAAAGATTTTATTTATCTATTTTTAGAGAGGAAGGGAGGGAGAAAGAGAGAGATACATTGATGTGTGGTTGCCTCTTGCATGCCCCCTACTGGGGGCCTGGCCCACAACCCATGCATCCATGCATGTGCCCTGACTGGGAATTGAACCGGTGATCCTTTGGTTCACTGGTGGGCACTCAATCCACTGAGCCACACCAGCCAGGGCCCATTTTTGTTTTTAATATCATTAATTAAGCTTGCATAACTTAATTTTTAATGATGGCTGTGCTTAACAGCAACCCGGCAGAGGTCCTGAAAATGTAATGGGCTTTAGTGAGCCCTCATGTGTCAGTTCTGGCACACCACTGTTACGTCAAACGGAAATAAGTGTGTGGAGAAAACTGGACAGGGCAGAGGGGATAGGAGAGCAAAGGGGGAAGGTTTGCTGTGGTAAAAGAGCGGAATGGGAAGGATTCATCAACAAGATGAGACCTGAGAAGAGACTCGATGGAGGGAAGGAAGGGGAGAGCGGCAGTTGCTGGAGATGTGGTGACAGAGTAGGACAGATCATGGGAGGCTTTAATAACGTGGGCTGCTCTGAATAATCTGCCTAGCTTGCTGCATCGGAATAATTTGAAGAGTTTGTGAGAAACAGCTTCTCAGGTTCAGCCCCCTCCTCGCCCCCTCCCCCGCCCCCGGCAATAGAGTCAGCCAATCTGATACCCATCCAAGCGTGGGGACCACTTCACCCCATACGACTTCCAGGGCGAAGGGGTGTGCATGCATAGGGAGTGCTTAGCTCTGCCTTTTAGGGGTGATGGACCAAGCCTAGGCTATAGAATAGCTTCTGACATATAAACAATTCTTTATTATTAGGGTGAAGGGGCCGGGGGAGGGTGGCTAAACATGCCGTGGCCTAGGGAAGAACCCTAGGAGGTGACTTGGGAAGGAAGATGTGGAGGACAGCCTTCCTCCTTCCTGTCTACCCCAGTACTCCTGGGCCCCTGTGTCTGCTCAGGCATTCCTCTCCTTGCCAGTTCCAACTTGTATCAGTTGGACACTACTGGACTCTGGTGGGCGGCATCAGAACCATTGAATGCCCTGCTGACCCCGCGTGCCAAGTGCTGGGGACCCACTGTGTGCTAGGCACCGAGGACAGCAACTTCAGAGCCAGAGCATACCGCCCCTCAAGAAGCTCACAGGCCCCGGGGATTGTGGCTCCTTGAGGCTGGGGATTTTTTCTGTTCTATTCGTTGATAAATCCCCAGAGCCTAGAATAGTGCCTGGCAGATAGTAGGTACCCAAAGAGTATTTTCTGGAAAAGCAAAAGAAGTCGTGTTGTCTATGACGAGGGTAATCCCGTGGATTGTTGGACCAGCCTGAGGAGGTTGGGCAGTGAAGGAGAAGTTGGCTGGGCAGAGGGGGTGAGGTGGTCAGGGCATTCTCAAAAGAGGGGATTTTTAAAAATACAGGTGTGCAAGGGGATTACGAACAGTGACATGTTGCCAGAGCAGAAAGGTCTAGGAGCGGCACCGGCTGAAACTGGAGGAGTGAGCCTCATTGCCAGGCTGCTGGGAGTTTGTCCTGAGGGCCCAGAGGGCCGTGGAAGGGCTCCGGCCACTGAGGCAAGGCTGCTGGATTCGGCCCTGGGAGCCTGGCCCCGGTGCCCCAGCATCCGTTCTAGTCCGCACTTCCCACCCCTCACTCGCCCCCTTCTGCCTGCCTGCTTAGGCAGATCGTCCCTAAGGGGACAGGGAGCTCTTCATGACCGGACTTTGTGCCCCAGCAATGGCTCCCGGAGCCATTTTCCAGATCCCATCTTGTTTGGTCCTTCCATTTACATGGGAGAATTTCACAGAGTCTTTTTATGAGAACATCAGTTACCGGATTAGGTGCCCACCCTAATCCAGAGTGACCTCATCTTAACTAATTATATCTGTAAAGACGGTATTTCCAAGTAAGGTTACATTCCATGTTTGAAGGACACTATTCAACCCAGTAGTTACTTTCGCGGGGGTGATTCTCTTGTCTGCCTGAATGGCATTTCCAGGTGGCTGGCTTCTCCAGCACCTTAGCAGGGACTCACTGCCGTATCATTTGGGTACTGAGGCTCCTGGTCAGCCTGCCTTCTTATGGTTGTTTTATACATTATGCCCAGCATTTTAAGCCGTGCCTAGTGGGAAGGGTAGAGAGGAGTGCAGCTACTCCATGTTGTTCAGAACTGGAAACTCCTTTTATTCTCTATTCCCTTTATCCCTTTAAGTCCAGGCTGGAGATGTATCTGGATACATAATCCTTTTAAGAACTACAGGTCACTCTGAATCTTATTCCAGTCCACTCTGTCGGACAGTAGCCATGCCCACTATTTCTTTGAGATAAGCTCTTCTCTTGATTAGGGTTCTTCTGAAATGGCTAAGGGACAGAGCCTTAAGCTTTCTAGAACCCATACTGTTTGATTCACAGGATCTGGGAGGCACCTGTAATTTTTTCAGAGGTCTTTGATCTAACTGAATAGTGCGCTGAAGCCCCACCTTCAATCTTTCTGAGATGGTATCAAAAGGTTTTATAGTCACGTTCTCAGTGTCATTACGGACCATTGTTTGTTCTTTGGGGTTGTTCGTTTGTTTGCTTGTTTGTTTTGCAATGCCCTGGATTTGAGCTTTGCTAGGAAACCATTTCTTAATTTTTGCATCATTTGCCATTTGGAGAGGTTGAGGATTTTCTACCATGAAGTCCTGGCTCCTTTACACTTGACAGTCCTGTAGTTCATGGTTTCCCAGCCGGAGCACTGCTGACATTTTGGGCAGGAAAATTCTTTGATGTGGGGGGAAGAGGTGATGGGAGAGGGGTCTCCCTCGTGCGTCACAAGATAGATAAGTATCCCTGGCCTCCACTAACTCACTAGTTAGCAGCCCCCAGTCTGGAAAGCCAAAAATGTCTCCAGACATTGCCAGAGGCCCCCAGGAAGCAATGCTGCCCTCGTTTGAGAACAGTGATTTCAGTGTGTGTCCCCCACCTGCACTTACTGTAAGCAGCAAGGGAAGGCCAGGGGGCATCTTTAGCACCTTACTTGGAGATGTCCCTTGCTGGATCACTCGGCTCGTCGGGCACATTCTCTTCTTTCCACCTTACTGCAACAGGGCTGCTAAACTCCATGCCCCAACAGAGCGAGAATTCCTCTTTTCCCGTTTCCGATAGTATCTATTTCACTTTCCTCTATGCCAGCGAATTTCAACGGGTGGGTCACGTGGCGCCCTGCTGTGCCGCAAGAATTTTTAAAACACACAATACCTGACTCTTGGATCGGGGACACTGACCTCTTTTCCCTTAGATTGTCAGATAAAAATGTAACGACAGTCAACACAACAATATCTGTCTGGTGTGAATAAATAAAAATTATACCTTTTTTTTATCAGATCAGCAAAAAATATATTTTTTGGTGTGTCGTAGAATTTTAGTAATTACTTGACGTGTGCCATGAGAGGACAGAGGCTGAAAATCGCCGCTCTGTGCCCTGCATGCAGCTGCATCAGAAGCCTGAGGCTTTTTTTCAAGGCACTTCAGGCTTTCCCTGCACTCTTCTGGAAGTCGATTGGCCAGTTCTAATGCTACTTTCATAGGTCAGAGTGCTGTGACAGCAGCCCTCTGCCCCAGTACCAAAATCTGTATGTGCTATCTGTTGCTGCATAGCAAATTACCCCCAAAGTTAGCCATTTAAAGCAAGAAGTATTTATTACCTCAAAGGTTTTGAGCATCAGGAATCCAGGAACGCTCCAGCGGAGTGGCTCTGCCTCAGTGTCCCACGGGGTTGCAGTCAAGCAGGGGGCCAAGGCCGCACCATCTCTGGGCTCTGCGCAGGCCCAGGAACCTGTGTCCATGCTCGCCCACGTGCTTGTGGGCAGGCCTCTGCTCTTCGCTGGCGGTTGGCTGGAGTCTCTGGTCCCTTGCCCTGTGGACCTCTCTGGGGGGCTGCTGACAATGCAGTAGCTTGCTTCCCCAGAGCGAGTGGTCCGAGCAACAGAGAGAGCACACACCCAAGATGGAAGCTGTGGTCCTTTTTTTTTTTTCTTTTGAAACCCTAGTTTTGAAAGCAGTGTATGCCATCACTTCTGCCGCGTCTCCTTGGTCGCTCACAGGAGCCTTGATACCGTGTAGGAGAGAACTCTACAAAGGTCTGAAGAAAGAGAAGGCAAGGAACCTCGGGAGCGCTTTAGGTGGCTGGCAGCTGCATTTCAATGTTATTCAAGATATTTTTCTAATTTCCTTTTCAACTTCATCTTTGATTCACGGGTTCTTTTGAAGTGTTGTGTTTGATTTCCAAGTATTGCACTGTTTTCCAGATATCTTTCTGTTATCATTTACATTTCCGTTCTTTATGGTCGTAAAGCACATTTTGTATGATGTCAATTCTCTTAAATGCTTTAAGGTTTGTTTTATGGCACAGGATATGGTGTGTCTTGGTGAATGTTTTATGTGCAGTTGAAAAGAATGTTTATGCTGCTGTTGTTGGATAAAGTGTTTTAAAAATGTCAATCAGCACAAGTTAGTTGAGCCCTGACCGGGTAGCTCAGTTGGTTAGAGCATCATCCTGATACACCAAGGTTGTGGGTTCAATCCCCAGTCAGCGTACATACAAGAATCAGCCAGTGAATGCATAAATAAATACAAAAATTCACACACATGTATAAAAAAACAAGTTAGTTGATAGCATTCAGGTTTTCTATAGCCTTAGCTCTTTTTCTGTCCAGTCCTTGTTTTACTGATTACTGAGAGAGAATTTTTGAATTTCCTAACTGTATTATAGATTTCGCACTTTCTCATTTTAGTTCTATTGGTTTTTACTTAGTGTACTTTTGAAGCTCTGTTATTAGTTGTGTGCGCATTTATGGTTGTTAAGTCTTAGTGAATTGAACCTTTTATCATTACGTAATGTTCCTCTTCATCTCGGCACTAGCCCTTCCCTCGAAATCTACTTTTTCTGATGGGAATCCTGCCAATCCAGGTTGCTTTGATGAGCGTTTGCGTGATAGATCTTATCCCATCTACTCACTTTTAACTTATACATTTTTTTATAGTCAAATTGGGTTTCTTGTAGACAGCATATTCATGCCTCTTGCTTTTATTCTCCCTAATTTAGTAATCGATCTTTTCATTGGTTTTTCATACAATTTGGATTAAAATCTACCAGCTCACTATTTGTTTTCTATTTTCTCCTCTGTGCTTGTCTTCTGTTTTTCCTCATTTTCTTCTTTCCTTTGGGTTGATTGTGTTTTGTCAGGGAAAACCTTACCCTCATGGGCACTGAAAGCAGACGATGGGACTTAGTGTGTCCAGGCTAGACAGTTTACTGCTTGCAGCATACAGAACAGCATGAACGCGAGCGGCGTCTTGTGCTGGTTCCTCAGCTCCGGGTCCAATAAGTGATGCTATGGTCGCAGCTGCACAGCACACACCCAGCGGCTTGCATGGTGGCGGGGAAACCTACGTCCAGAACTTTTATGGCACGTGGTAAGCAAGCCTGCCTTTGTTTGAGAAAGACAGGATCAACTAATCAGTCAGTCTTAACATAATATTGTACCACTTCTCATATAGCATAAAGGCCTTTTAATGGTATGTTTCCAGCTCCTCATCCCATAATTTTTACTATTGTTTTTGCCATATTTTCCTTTTGTATATCTGTGAACCCACAGGGGACTGCTCTTCTTTTGCTTTGCTGGTCCATTACCTTTTAAGGTGATTAAAAACAGAAAAATGTTTTATATTTACGTTTACTTCGTCCATTTCCGGAGGTCTTCATTTTTATACGTAGATCCAGGTTTCCCTCTGGTATCATAGTCTTTCTGCCTCCCAAACGTCCTTTACCGTTTCTCATAGTACTGACCTGCTGGTAATGAATTTGGTTTTTGTTCATCTGAAAAAAGTATTTTTATCTCCTTCAAGTTTGAAAGATATTTTTGCTGGGTATAGAATTCTGGGTTCACAGTTGTTTTCTTTCAGCATTTTAAAGATACTATTCTATTGTCGTCCAGTCACATGACTTCTCTCGTGAGAAGTCTGCTTTAATTTTTGCCTTTGTTCCTCTGGAGGTAGTGTGTCTTTTTCCTCTGGATGCCTTGTGAGTTTCTCTTTATCTCTGGTCTTCAACAGTTTGAATATGTAGCTAGGTCCTATTTTGTGTGTGTGCATGTTTTTATTTGTATCTTTTCCCCTTCTGGGATTCAAATCACACATTTGCTCACTCTTGGATGTTCTGTTCTCTCTTGGTCGTGTGCTGCTTCAGTCTTCTCTTTCTGTTTTAGTGTGGGTGTCCTTGGTCTCCCTTCAAGTTCACTGGTTCTTTCCTCAGCTGTGTTGAGTTCACTGATGAGCCTGCCAAAGGCATGCTTTGTCTTTGTTACATGTTTTCAAAATCCCTAGAATTTTCCATATGACTCCTTTTTTTTATGTCTCCACATCTCTGCTAAAATTCCTTTTCTGTTTATGCACGTTGTCCACATTTTCCAACAGAGCCTTTCACATATCGTTGCAATTGTTTTAAATTCTCTGCCAGATAACCCCGGAGAGTTATCCAGGTCTTCAGCCTGGTTCTGTCCATTACTTTGTCTCTTGGCAATAGGGCTTTTGGGATTCTTTTTGGTGTTGTGAAGTTTCTTTTTGTTTATGTGTTGTAATTTTTTATTGATTTCTGGACAGAATGTGTAGAACAGCAGAGACTGGGGACAATATTATGTGTGCCTAGAAACTGTTACATCTCCTCTTAGGCCGTGAGTGTGCAGGACAGACTCAGTCTTGTCAGGAGTTCAATGAGGGTGGGTTTTGTGGTTTCCATGATTGCTTTTAGTGTCTGGGGACCCCCACTCTCACGCCGGCCACTCTGGGCTCTGGCAAGTCAGTACAGCTGCAGCCACACTCTCCTTGCCTGCTTGTCCGCAGACCTGGTCTTCTTCCTGCGTCACAAGTGAGCCGGTGCCTGCCCCCAGTTTCTTCCTGGAGGCTCCTGCCCTTCTTTGGAATTCAGGTTAATTGGTTGCTCTGCAACCTCAGCTCTCTGATGGATTCGACAAAAGTTACAATTTTATAGATCGCCTAACAATTGAAAAAACTATTAGTGCGGTAATGACGCTCCTCCCAGTTTTCTGCATCTCAGGTGGACACCAGAAGTCTGAGCCATCTAGGTTTTTTATGCTCCTTTCAACTCCTTTTGCCATTCACTCCTAGGCCCGCCACCTGGGGCTTTCTCTCGGCTGGCTGACGCTCTTCCAGCAGAGCTCCCTGAATTATTTCTAGGTTGGTGGATTTTTTTCCCACCCCACCCTTTCATCTGGCAACTATCTGGCAAAGAGAAGGGACAGAGGTTCCTGACCTGTTGCCCTCTTGAGGACAGCTCAGGACAACCCAGGCAGTCCTGTTCCTGGGGCTAAGCACGAAGAGCGGGACGATGGCTTTGTGAGCTATTTTCACCCGCCGTCCTCTGACTTGGCCTTATTCCTCTGTGCTGGGAAGTGGCACCAGGTCACTACTCCATCCACTGATGAGGAGTAAGAATCACACTGACCAAGGAAGGTGAAAACTGCAACAGGGCAAAGGGAACAGGCCGGGAGTAGTGGTTATCAGCACGGTCTCAGGAGGTAGCCCGCCTGGGTTCAGATTCCAGCTCCATCACTTACCAGCTGTCTGGCCTCGGACAAGTCCCTGCACTTCTCTGCATCATAGTTTCGGTATCTGTAAAATGGAAATAATAACAGCACTGACCTCACAGGGTGATTAAGAGGATTAAAAGAGTTAACATATACAAAGTACTTGTAATGGTGACAGGGGTATAATAAGCTCTGTAGAAGTATTAACTACGAGGGAGGACTTCTATAACTTCAGGAATTCGTGAAAGAAAGCAGTTTCTTCCCTTTCTCAGAACCCATTACAAGCAAAACAGCTAATGTTTACCGAGCATCTCCAAAATGCCCAGGTCCCATACTAGCAGGTCATGTGAGTTATCTCACAAGATATAGAGATGAACTATTCCTATTTAATAGGTAAGGAAACCCTGGACCAGAGAAATGAAGTGTTTACACAGCTGGTTAGGTGCAGAGCTGGGTCTGCACCCCAGGAGGGTCTACCATCCCCCCCTGCTCCCAACCTCTACATTTGCTTCTTCTCACGAATTCATTTCCTTGCTTGTAAAATGCTGGGGAAGCGGCTTGCTGTGTTCATCGCACAGAGTTGTTCTGAGGCCCCGGTAACCATAAAAGAGGCAGTACCTTAGGGATTTGTACCGAGTGCTGGTCCCCTGACACGGAAACCTGAATGTGTCGTGAATTTTCACACTTCCATTCCTTTTCCCCCTTCTCTGTTTGTTGAACTCATTTCTTCAAAAGTCAGCTCAGAAGAAGCATGAATGGTAGGCACAAAATAGACAGACAGAGGTTAAGAATAGTACAGGAAATGGAGAAGCCAAAGAACTTCTATGTATGACCCATGGACATGAGCTAAGGGGGGGAATGCTGGTGGGAGGGAGGTGCAGGGTGGAGGGGAATAAAGGGGAGAAAAAATGGGACAACTGTAATAGCATAATCAATAAAATATACTTTTAAAAAAATCTCAGCTCAGATATCAGGCCTAGATTTTACTTTGACAATGGAGAGATTTGAGCAGAGGGTGGTAGGTGAGACTTGCTTGTTGAAATGACCACTGGCTGCTGGGTGGGGAATGGAGTGTAGCAGTAGCCGGCCGAGCAAGCATAGGAAAACCAGCTAGAAGGCTGTTGTAGGAGCCAAGGGAAAGATGGTGGTGGGAACGGAGGGGAATGCTGGATTGGAAAGATATTTAGCGAGGAGAATCGACAAGAAATGAATATGTGTGTTAATGAGGGCAGCGAAGGACAGGGAGGTGCCAAGGATGAGTCCTAGTTCTTGGCTTGCTCGAGGATGTTCGCTGACCCTACAGCAGAAGCGTCTCCGACAGACGCCTCCCTCGCCCCGGCTTCTGAAGCTACGAGCACAAGAGGGTGGGTGCAAGGGAGAAGGAAGAGAATGGGAGAAGGAAGACTCTGGGTCCCGGAACTGCTAGACTGGACACTGGCACTGATCTGAGGCAGGAGGCGCTGCAAGGGGGCAAGCGTTTCCCCTCTAGGCCCGCAGTTTGCGCCTGAGCGTAGCACCCCCGCCAGCCCGGGCGTACAGTGCCTCTCGTAGCATCCTGCAGGAGTTGACTCTTCCGCGGCGTCTAGGGGTGCGGTGCAGCGGCCCACCCCTCCAGCCCTGACCCGCCCCGTCCTGGCGCCCACCCCGCCCAGTGCGCTGGAAGGCTGGGCGTTGGCCGTCCAGTCTTGAATCCAGGAACCAGGGGCTGCCTGGTGAGTCCCAGGGTCAGGGGGATCCTCCGCTGCAGTGCACCTGCCCTGACAGGCGGCACTGGATGCCCTCCCCCTCCTGCGGGTGGTCAGCCTCCCTTTCCCAGCGTGCGCCCTCTCGAGATGTGAGCGCAACAACGTGCGAGTGTGACCGAGGGTGCCGGTGTGCGGGTTCCTGTTGGTTGCTTCAGAGCTGCCCGGGAGTCCTGGAGCAGCAAGTGTGCGTGAGCCCGGAGCCCGCGCGTGTCCCCGCAGCACGTCTGCGCCGCCGCGGCTGCCGCCGGCGGGGCGCGGCTAGTGGAGGCGAGTGTGCGGAACCGAGCGCAGCGCACGGTCGGCGGTGGCGGCGGATGGAGCGCGGAGAAGGCCGCCTGGCAGCGGGGAGGAAGGATGCGGGCCGGGAACTTTTCGCCCGCCTTGGAAGTAGGAGCTATCGCACCCGAAGGGACTCCCCCACCACCGCCCGGCCAGCGGCGAGCGCGTGTGCCCGCCGCCGCCCCTCCCCTCCCCCACTTCCGCCTCCCGCCTCTTCCTCGTTCCCGGCTCCCAGGGCCAGTGAGTCCCGGGGGAGACCCGGAGGCGCAGCCCCACCCCGGCCGGCGCGGCTTGCTCCCACGCCCCCGCCGCTGTCTCGCCAGAGCGGACAGACTGAGTCAGCCGGGGCGCTGCCGTGGCAGGTAGGGGCTCCGCGGCGGCAGCGGGGGGCGCAGGTGCGGCGGGAGGGCTGCTGTGTGTGGGGGACGCGAGCCGGGAAGAACGGCCGGGGTGGGGGGGTGCTCCATCGCCTCCCCTCCCTTCCCCCGCGGACACGGCATGTCCCTTTTAGGGAATTCTTTCGCTCCCTCTGACTCCAGTGCGGGTGGGGCTGAGACCTGGAGGGCGCTCTCCATTTCACTGGTCCCCAGCCGGGCCCCTGGTAGCCTCCTGTCCCCAAATCTCTTCACCCTCTCCCCAGCACCTTGAGTCGCGTAAACAACTCCCTTCCCCTCTCCAGTACTCGGCTTTGCGCCCCCTCTCTCGGAGGTGGGGGAGCTCCTTCAGTCTTGTGATACTGATCGGATTGGGGAAGGGGAAAAGAGAAGGGGCGTCCCGCAATTCCTGGTCCTTTTTACTCCCCGACTCTCGTTCGCCCTCCCCCAGCCGCTGCTGAAGCACTCGGCCTCAGGGGCCCGGGTATTTTTAGCGCTGTGACCTGGGCTGCAGATCTAAGAGCCTTTCCCAGGAATCAGCGTCAGCGGCCGCAAGGTCTCCCCACACTTCCTTGGCCCTGCCTGGCCCTCTGAGTTTGGGTCTCCCGCGGCCCGCCCCAGCGCCTCTGGAGCTGACCAGGGTCTTGAAAATGCAGAGTATAAACGAGGCGGGGAAGGCAGTCTGAGGAGGAGGGTGGCCTGGTCCTCAGGTTGGATACTCCATCTCCCGTGATAGGCTCTGAGCTGAATGCCTGGAAGGAGATGGAGCTAACGCCAGTGAATGCCAAGGGCCTGGGCTGGCCCAGAGCTCTGGTGTTCTGGAAAGCTCTCAGCACTGGGGGCCTGGTCTGAATGGGACCCAGGACCTGCCCTTCCAATTGCTACTCACTGACTAGTGGGGAGGTAAGACAGAGAGAGATGGATCAGAGGAGAGTGTGTTAGGGGAGACGTCAGCGCGGATAAAGAGCTGCGGAGTGCAGGAGCCTCACATTTCCCAGAGCACCCTCCCAGGCAGTGCCTTGTGTTTGAGGCAGGTAGGATGATTATGCCGTTTTCAGATGGCGAGACTGAAGCTAGAAAGACGATTTCCTTAGGCAAAGAGAGCCAAGTCTGGACATCAGGCCTGTGACTTCAGAGCAGGGTTTGGAAGGCATGGGGGTGAAGGTGATGGGGGTATGTGAGTGGAGAGAGAGATAGGAAGGGAAGGGGTACTTCAGCTTCTGTCTGGGTTTTGAAGAAGGTGCAGGAACCAGAGCACTAGAGAGAGGGGACCCCCCACCTGAGATCTCCATCCTATCGTCTTCCCTGGCCTCAGAGGAATGGATAAATGCCTCCTCCATTCGGGCCAGAGCAGCCCCCGCCACCTCCGCTCACATGGGCATGATTCTGAGACTTGGCTGTTGGCTGTGTCCATCCCCTGAATACAGAGGAGCCTCTCTTGCCGTGCCTGGGACTGGCATCCCCTTTGTGGAGGCTACTAGGGTCAGCTCCACCTCTGTATGACACAGTTTGTGGTAATGGACTTTATTTTAGGGATGGGGAAGGAGGAAGCCAAGTCCAGAGGTGTCCGGCCTGGAACCAGGAATCCCACCCTGGGATGCTGGCTGCCAAGCTCAGGCCCCCACGGCATTGCCTCTCAACTTCATAGCTCCGTCTCTCATCCTCCAGGAGCTGACATGGACCCGAATGCTCGGGCAACCCTGGAGCGCCAGCAGCTCCGCCTGCGGGAGCGGCAGAAGTTCTTTGAGGACATTTTACAGCCAGAGACAGAGTTTGTCTTCCCCCTGTCTCACCTGCATCTCGAGGCACAGAGACGTAAGTTCTAAGGCCTGGGGAGAGGGATCTAGGGAGAAAGTCTTAGAGATCCAGAATCTTGGGAGCCCCTCCCCTCTTGTTTTCTTGTCCCTCTGAACTTCTCTCTCTGGACCTGATGGATAGCTCTGGCCATCCTGTCGGTTCCGGCTGGGATCCTCCTGACTTGGCCTTCTTGGTCTGCAGCCCCCATAGGTAGTATCTCATCCATGGAAGTGAATGTGGACACACTGGAGCAAGTGGAATTTATTGACCTTGGGGATCAGGACGGAGCGGACGTGTTCTTGCCTTGCGAAGATCCTCCACCAACCCCGCAGACGTCTGGTATGCTCCTGTGCTGGCACTTGGGCACCAGTTAGCCAGAGCCGGATGTCGGGGCTTGGAAGTGTGGGCTGGGGAACTATACCCGTAGGGGCTGGAAGGGGGCGTTTCCACCAGTGAAACAGCTGTCTGTTCTGATTTTAGGGAAGTTGACCCTGAGGCCAACTGGGTTGGATCTCCAATGCAAAATTCTAAGAATGCTCAAGCCCCCCTTAGCCTTGTTCATTTTATACTTGTGAATTTAATAAAATTAAAATGATATAAAAGTATAATTTTTACATTGGAGAACTTAAGCAGTTTTAGTCACCTTTAATAACACAGTATTCACTGAGCGCTTTAGTGAGTTTCTAATACTGACTAAAATACTTTCCATATATTATCGCAGTCCTTACAAATGTCCTGTTAGGGCAGGTAGTATTATCTTCATTTTATAAAGAAGGCTGTTAGGCTCGGAGAAGTTGTCACCCAGCCAGAAAGTGGGAAAGCTGGGTTCGAACCATTGCCTCCTGACTCCAAATTCCATGTCCTCGTAAGATGGATATTCTCTCACTGACAGCTGCTGCTATTCATTGATAGCCTACTGCTACGTGCCAGGCATTTTATAGGCTTTATTAGATTTCACCCTCAAAACTCTTCTGGAATGTAGGAACCCCCCTCTTTACAGAGAAGGAGCACAGTCCCTGCGAGGAAAAGCGACTTGCTCCAAGCTCCTAAGTAACTAAGTGGCATCCATGGAACTTGGAATCTTGAATGATTGGCCTGACTCTAGGGCCCAGACGTGATCCCAGAAATACAAGGAGCTGGGAGTCAGGAGACCTGGCTCTTTGCTAGACTGGCTAAATGACTTTGGACAAGTCCCTGCCCTTGTCTGGGCTTCAATATCTCCTGGCCAGAGGGTCCATCCCTGAGAGTCCTCCGAAGCCCTGTTGGTGGCCCTGACCAGCTCTTCTCTCTGGGCAGGGGTGGACGGCCATCCAGAGGAGCTGAGCCTGCCAATGCACACGCCAGACAGGACCACATCCCGCACTTCTTCCTCGTCTTCTGACTCCTCCACCAACCCGCACAGCCCAAACCCCAGTGACGGCGGCGAAGACACGCCCTTGGCACAGTCTGACGTAGAGGAGGGTGGGGGCGAGGGAGGGGCAGAGCCTGGAGCCTGCAGCTAGCAGCGGCCCCCGCCTGTGGACTGACCCAGCTGGCTCTTCTCCACGGGAGACCCTAAGGCCCAGCCAGCGCTCTTCGGAGAAGACCAGACTCTACCTGTAGGGGGCGGGGCACCAGAGGGAGGAAGGGCTGGTGAGATGGTGCACCTCCCTGGGAGCTGGCCCTTTCTTGTGTGACCACTAACCTTTTCCTGCTGCAACCCTCCCACTAGCTTTTGGCTTACTCCTGAGGTAGAGCTTGTAGGCACGGAGGTGGAGATGAGGCGGGACAGGACGCCACTGCTTTTCTTAGCGCCCCTCCCCCAGACTACCCTTGCAGTCTTCTAACAGTCTCCTCGCCCGTGTCTCCCAGTGGGTGTGGACTCTCTAGTACCGAGTGAGGTGGTCACTCCAGCCACCCTGCCTCCTTACGTCCTTTTTCAGAGTAGGGCCCCGCATCAATAATAAACAAATAACAATATACCAACCATTCCACTTCATTTTTCACATCACAGAGATAGCAAAGCCACTGTATTTGTTTAGCCCTGTAACCAAGATGAAATCCCTCTTTCATTCACTCCATTTATTCCAGACGTACTGATTGGACACTGGGCTGGGCATTTGGAATACAGTTCTGGGTAAGAGCGGCCGCATCCTGCCTCCATGGAGTTGCCAGCCCCTGGGGGTGGATGCGAACTCAGTAGCACGGTTCACAGTGTGATGAGTGGCGTGACAGGGAGCTGCTCTGGTACCAGAAGACGGGGGCGTCTTCACCTCACTGGTATGGTTGTTGAAGAGGTGGTTTTTATGCGAAAAAGAAAGGGTGAGTAGGAGTGAGCTAGGTGGGGGCTGTGTTCCAGGCAGAAAGAGCAGCCTGGGAGACTTGAGCTGCAGAGAAGTAGCCGGGAGGAACTGCAGAACATTCGGCTTGGCTGAGTTGTCAGATCTGAGGAGACGAAAGGAGAGTAAGATTGACAGCGGCCAAGTCATAAAATTCCTAGAAGCCTGCATCGTTTCAGTTTGACTGCTGGTAGAATATCGGTAAGATGCAGATGTGTGTCCTCAGCTAAAAGAAATCCAAAGCACAGGGCTGTATGGCTGCTCCGCTGTGGGAGCCAGGGTCCTGGCTGGCTCATTTTGCTCAGCTGCTCCAGGCACGTGGCTCAAATTCTCATTGATAACTTCACGTCCAAGGTGGCTGTTGAAGCCCCTGCCATCCCGTTCTGGAAACTGGCAGAAAGCAGGAGAAGAAATTGGGGATGGGCAAAGCACACCCAGCTGTCTATTCAGAAGATGGATCTAACCAGTACTATTCCACTTCCATCTCGTTGGTCAGCATTTACTAAAACAAGATATGTTTTACTAACGGGCACTTTCTAGACATAGGGACGTGGCATTATAAGAAAGGAAATTCTGGCCTTCGGAAAGATACAACCCTTTCAAGTCACTGCCTTACCAACACATCCGACTTCTGTTCTGCCTTTTAAACCTCTCAGAAGCATGCCGGCTCCTGGGAAGGGAGGCTGGATAGTTCTTTCGTGGGGCACACTGCCCTCTTGATAAAATCTGGGTTATGTTATTATGGAACAAGAGCACAGCAGTCTTGGGATAGGTAACTAGCAGTTTACATGTTAGAGGTCATGTTAGTGAATTTGAACTCTGTTGGGAGTAATGAAAAATAACAAGTGGTTGAATTTCCTTGTTAAGAAGATAGTTCTGGCTGCAATGTAGAGAATGTGCTGGAGGAGGGCAGGGTCAAGGCAGACACAGAACAGCACAGTAATCCCTGCAAGACATGACAGTGGCCCCGAAGGTTGTGGTGATGATCAGCTTAACTGGGTGGTCTAACAAATGACCTTCATACTAGACACTGGGGTTGGACACGTGTAAGACACTGAGCATGGTCTTGGGAATGAAGCAGTGGCAAAAAAGAAAAGAAAAGAAAAGAAAGAAAGAAAAGAAAAGAAAGAAAAAACAGAAAGCAGCCCTGCTCTTCCGGAGTTTAGAGTTTCATGGAGGCCGAATGTAAAATTGCAACTCTGACTAATGCTAGAAAGGAGTTAACAGCTTATTCAGACAGGTCACGAGGTGTTTCCCTGGAGGAAGTGGCATTTGAGCTGCGGTCAGAAGGAGAATGGCTAGAAGGGCTCCCAGTGGAGCTCTGGCTGGAGGGGACCAGAGCTGACGTTTGGGAACTAGCAGGGGATTGCCGCCACCTCCATAAGAGGCAATGGCCTGGGGTGGGGCAAGGGTGGAATGTGGAAAAGTGGAAGGAATGAAGAGAGATTTAGGAGGCAAATTCTGAAAGAGGTGATAGGGGGTTGTGACAGAGGAAGGGGTCCCAGGTGCCACCGTTGTTCCTGCCTAGTACAGCAGGATGATTTGGGGGTCGTGGGGAGTTTAGGAGAGAACCAGGTGTGGGAAGAGGGTCACGAGTTTGGTTTGGGACATGAGTTTGAGGTACTTTTGAGACGTGCAAGGGGTCATGCTGAGCAGGCAGTTGGCCCCATGAGTGTGGGATTTAGATGAGAGCGTTGGTGGTAAGTGTGTAGGAGGTAAGTGAAGCCCTGGGTGTGAGTGTGTGGAGTGAAGGAAGGGCTTGTCGCACCCAGCCCTAAGAGGAGCATGAAGTCATTTCTCACATTACACAAATCAAACCATTCCACCCTCCCTTCATACATCGAACGCCTCGCGTGGATCAATGACCTTCAACCTAAATCCCAAAGCTCTTTGTGCCCCCAAGGCTGAGTGACAGGGCTGCAGTCTTCCCATAGTTCCATCCTCCCTTCACCCCTGCAGGAGGCCATTGCAAGTGACAGTTCTTAAGTGTTTTTCCTAGCACTAAGGAGGAACTTGTGGGAGTTTTGTGTTCCTTTTGTCTAAAAGCCTCTGTGTCCAAGTTGAGATCATCCACTAAGCTGGGTGAGGGCCCAGTCTGGTGTTAAATTGTGTCGTTTTTCTGGGTTGCCTATGACTTTGCTGCACTCATGGTCTTTGTCCGTTGTCCTCTGGTGCCTTCTACCTTCCTCTGGAGCAGCAAGGCTCAACCCCCTGTCTGATTGTGGCTGAGCCTTCTTCCGGGCTGTGGCCCGTAAGCTCTGCAGTCTGGCTCTGCAGGGGTTCTCAGCTCCCAGGATCACCCCACTACCTTCCAAGATGAGTGATGGGGAGCTACACTAGCTTGATTGCTGTCAACATGTCAACAAGCCTCTTAGTCCCCCAGGCATGTGATGCCAGGATCTGTGGGGTCTGGGGCAGGGAGCCTGCCTGGGGAGAGGGATCTATCTACTGCTCTCCGGAGAGGTAGAATTGTTTGTGAGCCCATGGGGAGCCTTGAATTCAGCTGCTATAAATCCCAGCCCCGCCTGGAAAAGTCTAGGGTCAGCCGAGACACTGGGACCACTTCCTGGTTGAACAATGACCTCCTCTTCTGCCAAACCACAGGGGCTTGGCTGGCCTTCAGAGCCAGCATCTCCAGCTGTCTGTTTCTTGAGGCGACAGAGTGCCCTTGGAGATACGGGAGGATGATTTGGAGCGAATCCCAAGGCAAGCAGCCCAGCTTTTAGTCTCTAAGCCACAGCGTGGCTTCTTCTGTCTGTGGCACAGACTTATCTTAGACTCTGGAAAGGGGAGGAAGAAGACAAACTCATTCTGTGGACTCCTGTGTAGGGAGGAAAGAGGAGGGACCACAACGCAGAGGAAGATTCTTAGAGAGCTCACATTGTAGCAGTCCCTAGGAGTGCACAGGACTCAATACTGTGAATGGCACGGCGGTGGGGGAGAGGATGGAACCGTGCTCTGATGTCTTGTGTGTGCGTTCGTTCAACATTTCTGAGTGCTTGTTGTACCATATGCTAGCCTCCGTGCTTGGGCAAGAGAAATACTAAGGTGACCAAGAACTCTTCCAGGAGCAGGCATGGCCAAGGATAATGGAAGTCTAACGTGGGTTACAGCAGAAGCGCACAGAGGGCTGCTGTACACTTCAGAGGGAGAAGTCTTCCCTGGAGGTCACTGGGTCTTGAATGATGGGGACAGGCAATTTCAAAAGGAAAGAAAGCATAGAATAACAAAATCGTAATCAGAGTGATGGCAGCTACTTTTTAAAAATTTTGGGGTTGATAGTGTGACCTCTATACCTGGCTTCCTCACTCACTGTGATCTTAAACAATTATCTCGGTTTCTGTCTCAGTTCTCATCTCTGAAAGGGAGAAAATAGTACCTACCTCAAAGAGCTGTTAGAGTAAATGCCATTAAGCACTTACTACATTCCAGATCCTACATGTACATTTAATCCTCACGACACCCGGAAAATAGGTTTACCCACTTTACAGAGGAGGGAAAGTGACATGCTGCTCATGCTCATGTGGATTGATGAGCGTGCTCATGGGGGGATTTGAACCCACGTCTGTCTGACGTCTAAACTCATGGCCTTCCTTCTACTCCATGTCTAGTGGGACAGGAACACTAGAGGTAAGTAGGGTGAAATCGATGATTTAAAGACACCTTTTGACATTTTCTCTCTGGTTGGTTGGGGTATATCTTGGCAGACCTGCTGGACACCAAATTTGGCTTTTCATAGAAACATGGTTGTGGGTTTTACCAAGAGTGTATGTAAAATTCTTCATGAATGTGTTCCCGTAGGGCAGCTGAAGAATCTAAAGTGGAAATTGAACACTGGAACCCCTACAACTCAATAATAAAAAGGCAAACAAGCCAGTAAAAAAGAGGGGAAGGTGCAGAAAGGTTTTAACAGAATTTTCACAAAAGAAAATATATGAATGGCCGATAAGCACATGAATAGATGTTCAACATCATTAGGTACCAGAGAAATGCAAATTAAAACCATAATGAAATACCACTACATACATTCCAACATGGCTAAAATGGAAAAAATAAAAAGTAAAAACAAGTATTGAACAGGAACTCATACATTGTTGATACAGGTAAGAACTGATACATTTTAGAGAAAGGTCTGACAGGTTCTTATAAAATTAAACATACAGACTTGGGGTGGTGAACACATATTACAGTGTACAGATGATGATTTGTGGAATTGTGCACCTGAAACCTGTATGATTTTGTTAACCAGTGTCACCCAGAAAAATTCAGTAAAAAAGGGAAAAAAATAAACTATGTGAAATTAAAAAAAAAATAATGCTAGTGACTAGATTTGAATTCCCAATAAGAGCAAAGTTGTTCTTCCTACTTAGTTCTAGTAGACATTGTGATACTTTGAATAAACACTGTATAATATTTGTGTGACTTAGAATCAGATTTAAAATCTTATCTTTTGATGCAGCAAGCAGTCAAGCTTTTTCTGATACTCAGGACAAGCAAAGGAAGTTGGTACCAAGCTTCCTGGGCCAGAGAATGTCCACCCGACACGCTCCACCTAGAAACATCTTGGAAACAAAATGACTCCCAGACCCTCCCATTTCCTTTGGTTACCGCGGTCAGAACCTGTTGGCTTAAACCCTGTGAACTATTGGAGCTACACCCCCAAGCAGAAGAAAATAAACCCAGGGATCCTGATTTATTTGAATTGTAGTAAAAAGGTAGCAAAGAATCCCGAAGTTTCTGCAACAGGATTCATCTCAGCTGAATGCGTGTTAGTCGCTCAGCGGGGGAGAGTGCCTGTTAAGAGGCGGGGACCTGGCTTTACGCTGCCTGCACCACCAGCCAGCTGTAGGTGGGCTGTGGTTGTGCCATTTCCCTTACCCTTAATTTCTTTACCTGAATAATGTCATCTTTAATGTCTTTTTTAGTCCTAAAATATTATGACCTGATGCTTGTCACTGTGGATTGGGCAGTTTGAATAGGTCTGTTGCCCAAGAATAAACTGGCAAGAAAAAAAAATTAAGCATACACCTAACATACTCTTTACTACTATTTCCCCAAGGTGTCTGTCAAGTAAACTGTACAGCAGTCTAGTTCATAATAACGAAAAACTTGAAAGAGCTCAGGTTTCCATCAACAGGATAATGGATAAACTATGATACCTTCATATAATGCAGTACTACACAGCAATAAAAATAAACGGCAGATACACGCAAGAACATGGATGATTTTCAAAGACATCCTTGCCACAAAAGAAGCTTTACACAAACATACATATTTCGTATGATGATTTTATTTATATGAAGCTCTAGAACGATTACCTTATTGTACGAAGGAAAATCAGAACAGTGGTTGCCTCTGGAAGGTGGGGAGGGGCAGGAATTGATTGGCAAGGGGGCATTAGCCAACTTCTTGGGGATTTAGGAATGTTCTATGTCTTCTTAGGAGTTTGGTATACAGGTGTATGCACTTGTCAGACTCAGTGAATGTGCACCTCAGAGTTGTAAATTTCATTGTGTTATACGTAAATTTAACACCAAAAGGAAAATGTAAACAAATACCGAACTCTAGTTCATGTTACGCATGCTGAAATATTTAGGGGGAAGTGTGCTTCTGTCCGCAGTTTACTTTGAAATGCATTAAAACGTACAATGAATTGAGCGATTTGTAGACCGATATGTGAGGAAGTATAGGGAAATGTTAATGGTGAAGTCTAGGTAATGAGGAAACAGGTGTTCATTCTTTCAACTTTGCTGTTTGTTTGAAAATTTTCATAAGAAAAGACAGTTATTTGAGGGCTTTGCGGGAAAGCTCTGCTACCAGAGCTGGCTAGCGTTGGGACCGAGTAAATGGAGACACTAGAAGCCGAGGGAGGGCATAAGCAAAGCCCTGTTATCTAGCAAAAGCGATTAACCTTTTCAGTCTGTTTTCCCAATCATCACACAGGGACAATAGCAGTAGCGGCACTCGGTATTATTAAGCATTTTCTCAAGGGTGGAAATACCTCCGCCCCTAGTACCCTCCCCGGGCCCGCTTAAACTCTGCAACCTTAAAGGGGCTAGCGGAGCCGTTGCTCCGGTAACCGCACCCCGGTTTCCGGGATGACACCGGAAGTCACTCTCTATTCGCTCTTTCTATTGGAGGCCGGTCTCTCGTGGGGGCGGGCGCTGTTGGGGGGCGGAAGGAGCCGCAGGCATGGCGGCGGCCCAGCCGCTTGCTCTGTTGGTGCTGGTACTGCTATGGCCAGGCGACTGGGGCCATGCAGAGGCCCCACGCGACAGCCTGCGGGAGGAGCTCGTCATCACCCCGCTGCCTTCTGGAGATGTAGCAGCCACATTCCAGTTCCGTACACGCTGGGATTCGGAGCTGCTGCGGGAAGAAGGTGAGGGAACGAGACTGACCGGAGAATGATATCTGTGGCACCTGCTGGAAGTGGGTGGAGGCAAGTTTGAGGGGCGGGGCCTAGCCCCTGGGTGGGGTCCTGGCCGGTGGGCGTGAACTGGACAGAGTGGGTCCCTGGGGGAAAGATGGTTTAGTTATTGGAGAACCCCATTATACCATTGGTGAAACTAAGGCTCGGAGAGGGGCAGCGACTCGTAGTCCAGCTCTTTCCGCAGCTCAAGGCTGCCACTCTACACCTTTAGTTAGAGCGCTCTGTCCACCACACTGATGATGGTGTTGTTGCCGGTTACCATTTATACTGGGTGCTAAGCACAGTGCTAAGTTCTGTGAAAGATTGCTAGGAAGGAATTAGAGGTGCAGAGAGGTAAGAGCACTTGTTCCAGATCACATCGCTGGTAAGTAAATGACAGTCTGGTCTGGAATTTAGACCTCTCGGATCCCAGAGTCTGGGGTCTGCTGTTTCTTTGGGGTGGCTGCGAAGCCTCCAAGGATCGTCTCTCACCTGCTTCGCTTTCTCTAGTTTCTCATTATAGGCTCTTCCCCAAAGCCCTGGGGCAGTTGATCTCCAAGTATTCTCTCCGGGAGCTGCACCTGTCACTCACACAAGGCTTTTGGAGAACTCGGTACTGGGGGCCACCCTTCCTGCAGGCCCCATCTGGTGCAGAGCTCTGGGTCTGGTTCCAAGACACCGTCGCTGAGTGAGTGCCCAGCTTGAGGCCTATTGCAGGCCATGAGGGGAATGTGGCAGGGAAGGTGTTGTCATCTTGCCACTGCCCTTGGGGGCAGCAGTTGCTGCAGGCAGTAATTCCGTGGGGGTAAAGCAGCCTTGGAAGTAAGCAATAAGGTTACTACTGAGTGGCATGCTTCACTGTGCTGAATATACTTCCTTCCTCTACCGAGGTAACATGCATCTCTGCAGAGGAGGATAACAAATAATTGAAGCTTACTTGAATGTAGGGCCAAACAAAATATCCATGGGCTAGAATTGGCCTACAAGATGCCAGATCTCCATATTAAAGGAATTGCTTTTGTTTGGGAGGGGTAGGGCTAGGTACTGCTATTGTACCACAATTTCTTCTTAAATCCGCTATGGGAAATCAATAGCACAAGTATGATTTTTAAAAAAAATTTAGGGCAATAGTCCTGGCTTCTCTGGCTCAGTGGATTGAGTGCCAGCCTGCGAACCAGAGGGCCACTAGTTCCATTCCCAGTCAGGGCACATGCCTGGATTGCGGGCCAGGTCCCCAGTAGGGAGCGCAGGAGAGGCAACCACACATTATTGTTTCTCTCCCTCTCTACCTCCCTTCCCTCTCTCTAAAAATAAATACATAAAATCTTTAAAAAAATTTAGGACAATAATAGGGAGTGGTGTGGACTGTGGCAGGCTAGAGAGCTTGAGAGGACAGCTGCCAGTCATCCTCTATGGACTGTTGCCATGGGAATAAAGGCCCACTGTTAAAAAATACTCTCATTTTTAAAGAGATATCAGATATCTGAATTTCACTGTGAAAGTTGGCAAATTTAAATACCAGCAAGGAATTTAAAAATGTAAGACATGCTGTGTGGGTCAGTGCTGTGCACACCAGATGAAACCTGGTTCCGGTTTGGGCAGAGCTTCCAGGCTTCAAGCGTGCAATCTTTACTTGAGGCTTAAGACATGGAGCAATTGAAAAGCTCTGAACAGGATTATCGAAACACCCCAGGACAGCACTAAGGTGACATCAAGTGAGGAGCCAGCAGTGACCCCACAGACTTGCCACGGATCTGCCTGAACACTGGCCCCTTGCCTTTTTCCCATCTGCTCTGCTGTCACGGTGTCCCCTTCTCTTGTAACTGCCTGTACGACGGAGCTGATGTTTAGATTTCTAGTTTTATGCTTTCTATGGTTAATATAGGGACCAAATCTGTTTTGATATTTCTCTAAGGAAAAAACACTCCTAATTTAATCTGGCATTTTTTTTCTTTATTTTAGAATGCTTGTTTTCTCTTGTACATTGAGTCTGTTTAGATGTAAGACTCCCACTCTGAAGGTAGAACCAGGACTTACCTTCCTGCCCAGGGTATTCACAGGGAAGTACGTGCTTTTGCCCCACTGAGCTTACCTCAGAGCGGATGAGTGACCGTTGTCAGGTTTGGGGCACTTTACGTGGTGTTGTGAGATGTACAAAGGTGACTCAGACTTGCTCCCTGTCCTCTGGTTGCTGTAAGCCTGGTTGAGGAGAAACGACGTTTAGGACGAGGTGCTGCCACCACCCAGCCATGTCCCAGGAGGGACCTAGGGAGAGGCTCAGGCGGTCAGACCCACAGCAGTGTGGGGGGAGGCTGTGGTTGAGGAGGGCAGGAAAGGCTTCCTGGAGGAGGGAGCCTCCTTGAAGATGGGCAGAGAGTAGGGCATTCCCAGGCAGAAGGAGGAACCATGGGAGTAAAGACCTGTGTGGCTGCAGGGCGTGAGGAGAAAGGGCTGAGCGGGGCCGTGGTGGTGTTCCAGCTCCATCAACTAGCTAATCCAATGCTGCGGCAGCCAGTGCAGGCTTTGAGAAGGGAGCAGAGGCAGCCGGGGCAGTGAGTGGGCTTGTGTCTCCGTCCAGTGTGGATAAATCTTGGAAGGAGCTCAGCAATGTCCTCTCAGGGATCTTCTGCGCCTCTCTCAACTTCATTGACACCACCAACACGGTCACTCCCACCGCCTCCTTCAAACCCCTGGGGCTGGCCAATGGTGAGAAGCCCCTGCGGCCCTTTCCTTCTTCCTGTTACCTCTTGCCCGAACCTTGGCCTCCTTTCCCCTCAGCTTCCCCTTTCCCCAGCGGGGCCAGATCATAACTCCCCTGGGTGTGTGGGCCCCAGAAGGCTTCCTGAGGCTGGGCCATCTCAGCAATGCCTTCTCCCAAGGGGAGGAGCGGGTCCCACTCCCAACTGGGCTGTTAGGGTGGTGGCGCTGAAGAGGTGTATGGGGAGAAGAAGGGGCTACCCCATAACTAGTGTGTGGGTCCTGAGGAGTGGGGCCTAAGGCCCACCCCGGACAGACCTCTGTCTCCCTCAGGCACTGACCACTCTTTCCTGCGCTACGCTGTGCTGCCGCGGGAGGTTGTGTGCACCGAGAACCTCACCCCCTGGAAGAAACTCTTGCCCTGCAGTTCCAAGGTGAGGCCAGAGCAGTCCGAAGGTGGGTGGGAGCCCCAGAGAGTGGATGGAGTTGGCAGATGCCCTTTCATTACCAGGCAGCCAGGTGTATTTACAGATAACCTCTGCCTCTGCCACGTGCCCAGGTGCCCCGGGCACTGACCTTGTATTTCTTCCTGCCTCCTCCAGGCAGGCCTCTCAATGCTGCTGAAGGCTGATCGCTTGTTCCACACGAGCTACCACTCCCAGGCAGTGCACATCCGCCCTGTTTGCAGAGTGAGTCACTGGAAAAGGGGGCGGGTGCCATCCAGAGGCTCTGAGAGAAAGTGCAGGTGAAGCATGTCACCCAGTGTCTGGGGTGGGGGTAGGGGGAGTTGGGGACTGAGCCATAGTAAGTGGTGGATAAAGTGATGACTTCTTGGGGCATTAGCCACACACCAGACCGAGTGGTTGCCTGGCAAACATTCAATAAATCTTTGTCATGGAGCACAGTGGTTCAAAATAGCTATGCGGTGCACCCGCTAGTGCAGTTACTCACCAGCTGGCATGACCTTGAGCGAGTCCTTTTGTTCCCCTGAGCCTGGTTTCCCCATGTGTCAGATGAGTAATAGTAGTAGTGGTTCCTGTGGCTGCTGGCACCGGTTCACCTGACGGGTGCACGTGAAGCCGCTAGTGCTGGGTGTGGCGCAGGGTCCAGTGCCCAGTAGTGAGCAGTAGCAAACTGACAGGTGGGAAGACACATCCTAGACAAGGGACTGAGTCAAGGTGGGAGTCCCTGAGGCTCTGTGACTGGAGCGATGGGTTCTCACTGCTGCTGCCTGGCCCTCGTGGTAGAATGCTCGCTGCACCAGCATCTCCTGGGAGCTGAGGCAGACCCTTTCTGTTGTGTTCGACGCCTTCATCACGGGGCAAGGGAAGAAAGGTGAGCACCTGTGGCAACTCATCTCTGCCCACCTGTCGCCGGCCCCACCCCATCTGTGTGGACCAGGCCTAGTCCCAGCCCCTGCTCAACCCTGCTGTCTGCTCCTCAGACTGGTCCCTCTTCCGGATGTTCTCCCGAACCCTCACAGAGCCCTGCCCCCTGGCTTCAGAGAGCCGAGTCTACGTGGACATCACCAGCTACAACCAGGTACCATGGTCTCCAGCCACACACATTGCCCTCTCCCCAGGGCCAGCTTGCCCCTCAGTGCGCTTCTCAGCCCTGCCCTTGTGTCCCCAGGACAATGAGACTTTGGAGGTGAGCCCGCCCCCCCTCACCACATTCCGGGATGTCATCCTGGGTACCCAGAAGACCTATGCTGTCTATGACTTGCTCGACAAGGCCGTGATCAACAGCTCCCGTAACCTCAACCTCCAGCTCAAGTGGAAGAGACCCCCGGACAATGGTGCGTGAGGGTGGGCCACCGCAGGCTGAGATGAGGTCTCAGCCCTGCCTCCCTACCACAAGATAACAGCCTAGCGGTTAGGCCCAGACCTCTAGAGTCAACCCCTGGGTTCTAACCCCGTTTCTTTAAAGCTCTCTGACTGTGGGCAGGCTCCTGACCTCATTGGGTGAGATCATTAATTTAAAATATGGAGTTGGTTCATGTATTCATTTAATCAACAAATCTTTTCTGAAGACAGAAGATACCCTGCATTTGAGAATCATAATGTCTACTGGTTGAGGCAGACATCAGACAATTCATTAATTACAGTCGTGTTCAGTGTTACCAAGGGGAAGTGCAGAATATCATGAGAGCGCCTGGTTTGGGTTGCACGGGGTACAGAGCTCGGTGTATATAAATATTTAGGAAATAATGGTATTTCTATTGTTGCTATTAGCTGGGAAATAGGTGATGATTCCAGAATGTGGGTTTCCCAGCTCTGATAGAAAAGCTCTCCCCCACCCCCTCCCTGGCTTTGAGACTCTGAATGTGGCCTGGGAAGTGGGTGTGGAGGAGACCCTTTCCTCTGGGCACTGTTAACTGCTGGCTTTGGTCTGCGCAGAGGCCCCGCCAGTGCCCTTCCTGCACGCCCAGCGCTACGTGAGCGGCTACGGGCTGCAGAACGGGGAGCTGAGCACGCTGCTCCACAACACCCACCCGTACCGGGCCTTCCCCGTGCTGCTCCTGGACACCGTGCCCTGGTTCCTGCGGCTGTACGTGCACACCCTCACCATCACCTCCAAGGGCAAGGAGAACAAACCAAGTGAGCTGAGTGCCCCTACCCCTGCTCACCTGCTCTCTCTCCAGATTCCCCAAACCCCCACTTCTCAGGGTGGTTCCTGGAGTCCATAACCCAGAAAAACTACACAGGCAGGGGGAGTTCGGGATGGGTTGACAGGTGGGAAGGGTAGCCTCACCAGTGCCCACTCTGGGGTAACTGGTAAAGCAGAAGTGATGAAGACATGTGGTACTGGTGATTCTTCGTAAGACCTTAGGGGGGCAGTAGTTCCCTTTCCCAGGGCCCCCTTCCGTCTCGCACAGTCTTTCACCGTGAGTCACTGGCCCTCGCAGGTACAGGGAGAGTTGGCCAGAATGGAAGAGGACTGGGGACAAGGAAGATTACAGACCTGGAGATGGCTTTGCTGCCATCTTTTGAGGAAAGAAGCGTCGTTTTTAAATGTTATATTTGTTATTTTCTATCATTTTTCTGTAGTGGAGTTACTCTTTCCTGATTGCTTTCTGTTAGGTGCCAGGCACAGCACTATAGAAAGCACTTGTTTTTCTCTGGAGTGGAGAGAGACTAATACTAAGACTAAGACTAAGACTAATACAGAAAAGACTTCTTCGGAAGAGGCTGTAGCACGTTCCTGATGGCCAGACCTACCGTCTTCTTCAAACCGCTTTGTCGTTTCCCACATTCTCAGGGCTGTGGTTAATGGTTTTACTTATCTTCAGCCCCACTACTCATACCACCTTCAAAAGATCCACTTCAGACATTCTACCTGTGTGTTTTGTAGGGTTTGCTCTGGAAAATTCCAAACACCCCCCCGAATGGAATAGTATAACCCGCTCCCCTGTCCCCGTGGGCCACGTTAGCAGTCGGCCGCTTCCTCTTTTTTTGATTCATTTCTCTCCCCCTGCCCCCTTTTTTTGTTGGATTATTTTTCTGCTGGAGCATCTTAAAACAAGTCCTAGATATCCTAGCAGTTCACCGTCAAATCCAGTACTTCAGTCTATTTCTCAAACAGACGAAGGACTTAAAAACGATGTGGCCGTCATTCTCATTCCTGTTTTCCCCAGCAGTCTTAAAAACAGCTTTTCATAATTGCTTTGCTGGAATGGGATGCAGACAAAGTCCTCCCATTGCATTTGCTTGACATGCTCTTCAGTTTCTCTCTTTTTCTCTTTTTCATTAATAGAGTCTTTTTTAAAAGAGCAGTTTTAGGTTTACAGAAAAATGGAGCAGAAAGTACAGTAGTTCCCACAATGCCCTCCGGCCCCACCCTCAGCTTCCCCTGCTGTTAACGTCTTCCATTGGGGTAGTCCTCCCAGGTCTCTTTAAATCTGTGGTGGTTCCCTTTTTTTTTTTAATTGTGTTTGTTGAGCAAAGCGGGTCATTTGTTGTATAGAATGTTCTACATTCTGGGTTTGTCCTCTTGTCAGTGTTGAATGTGTTCCTCCATCACCCGTATTTTTGGGGTGTGAGTTGTTAGTAGTTGTTAGTATTAGAGACTGGACGAGATTCAGGTCCTCTGTTTTTGGCAGGAAAACATCCTGGGCAGTCGTGTGAACTTCCTGATGTCTGCTGCCCAGTTTTCGTGATGTAAAGACATAGTTGTCTGCCCGGGATGGCTGCCCTGGAAACATAGTGTTCCCTTTTTGAGACCCTACTCCCTTTCCTGAGCCTGCCTGGCTTCTCTGACCCAGAGCCCGTCTCCGGGCACCAGATCCAGGCCTTGAGGCCTCCACGGGGGCAGGGAGGTGCAGGTGGCCTGACCCCAGGAAAGAGGTATGAGTGACGCTGGAGCCTTGCCTGTCTCCAGGTTACATCCACTACCAGCCTGCCCAGGACCGGATGCAGCCCCACCTCCTGGAGATGCTGATTCAGCTGCCGGCCAACTCAGTCACCAAAGTCTCCATCCAGTTTGAGCGGGCGCTGCTCAAGTGGACCGAGTACACCCCAGACCCCAACCATGGCTTCTATGTCAGGTAGGCTTCGCCCCCTGCAGGCTGCCCCCACCCTCCCGACCCACCGTCTCTGCCACCAGCCCTGGGTGGGGAGCCAGTGAGAAACATGGCTCACGGAATGCCTGCCTGTGTCTCTGCAGCCCGTCTGTCATCAGTGCCCTCGTGCCCAGCCTGGTTGCAGCCAAACCTGTGGACTGGGAAGAGAGTCCCCTCTTCAACAGCCTGTAAGTGTGAGGTCAGCTGCCTGGTTCGGGGTACACCAGCACAGATGGTCCGGTTCCTGCAGGGTGGGCTGGGGCTTGGTGTGGCTGCCCCCAGGCCACGTGGAGTTTTAACTTAACCCTGACGAGGTCCTGGTGGTCTGTGATGTTCATACAGACTTTATGAAGTGACTCTAAAGGGCGTCTAGAAGAATAAACAGGTGAGGAGCAGTATTCAAAGCCTGCTTTGGCTTACCGGTGGTGATTTTGTTGACCACTAACCAAATGCCAGGTACTTCAGAGGACGCTGGCTGCCCAGCGGTGAGCGCACAGACGTGGCCCTGCCCGGCGAATGCTGGTGGTCCAGAGGGGAGGTTCTGTGCTATCGAGCGGTGGGGCCGAGGTCGTGCCAGGAGTAATCTGGTGGGAGACCCAGGATGGCTTCTCAGAGGAGACGGCCTTTAGGCTGAGACCAGAAGGCTAAGGAAGAGGCAGCCAAGCGAAGGCAGGGCCCCTTTCCACACCCTCAGTACAAGCCAGTTCTCAATCAAGTTCATGTGTTGAGCCTTCATCTGAGATGTCTTCTGTTGGGAAGGTTTGGGAAGCCGGTTTGGGAAGCCTTACCACCAGGCATTGGCCCAGTGCGGCCCGAGGGGGGCAGGGGTGAGATGGGAGGAGCAGGGGTCCTGCCTCACCGCTCCTTCCTGACCCCCAGGTTCCCAGTGTCCGATAGTTCTAGCTACTTCGTGCGGCTCTACACGGAGCCGCTGCTGGTGAACCTGCCGACGCCGGACTTCAGCATGCCCTACAACGTCATCTGCCTCACGTGCACAGTGGTGGCCGTGTGCTATGGCTCCTTCTACAATCTCCTCACCCGTACCTTCCACATCGAGGAGCCCAAGAAGGGCGGCCTGGCCAAGAGGCTGGCTAACCTTATCCGGCGTGCGCGTGGTGTCCCCCTGCTCTGAGACTCGACCTCTGTGCAGCCAGGGCTGCCACTTCTCTCTGGGGGGGGATGCTGGTGACCCCAAGAACTGTGTCTGCCACCTGCCCTCCCCGGAGTTAGCTCATGAACCGAACTGCCCCTGGGCCAGGCCGGGGCCTAGAGCCGCACCGTGCAGCACTGTAGCCGCGCGTCAGGTGTGGCATTTGAGTTTAAGTTAATTTAAATTAAGAATTCATTTCCTTGGCTGTGCTAGCCACCTTCCCAGTGCTCGGTCACCGGAAGTGAAGCGGCTGCTGTGTTGGACAGTGCCAACAAACGTTTCCATCGCTGCGGAAAGTGCTACTGGGGAACGGGGCGGGTTGGGGAGCTGCTGTCCCTGTGTGGCCGGCAGGATTCGCTTGGGTGTGGAATAAAACGTGGCTGTTTCGTTGGTGCTCTGCCTCCTGTCTCCTGGAAGCCTGGGAAGAGCTGGCGACAGGGCTTCCCTGCTGAGTACCTGAACAGGAACTCCTACCCCCTAAAACAAACTAGCCTCCCCTTCTCCTCCCACCTCAGCCAGTCTGCTCACCCCTCCCCCACGGCCTCATCTGACAGTAATTCCCAGAACTCCCTGGATTTGGCTGGGAGTGTTTATGTAAGCACGTCCATGACCATGGAAATGAGTCATCCTCTGCCTTTTTTAGGGGCCCCGAGAACCGGTCCTCTGCCATCAAGGGTCCACACGTGGCGCTTTTTCGGCATTGCTCCCACGGGCATGCACGTATTTCGATGCAGTGAGCACCCATGTACCTGCTGTCCCGTAGGCAGACGAGCCCCTTGAGAGCAACTGATCTGATGATGGTGGCTGTTGCGTAGAGACGAGACTGCAGGGGGAAGAATGGACACGGGGAGGCAATAAGGAGGTGATAGTGTCATCTAGAAGAGGGGACTGGGGGGTGGCAGTGGAGGTGGTGAGAAGTTGATGGACATAGGGACAAACATTGGAGGTGGACCCCCAGGACTGACTTGGACTGAGCGTGGGGCGGAGCCTATGCGTGCATTCATTCAATGATTAATTCACTCACTATTCACTCAGCGCTTAAAATGCGTTTAGTCCTTTGCAAAATATGCATTTGACACGGTCCCTGCCCTGCTCACAGCCTAGAGAGAGAGAGAGAAACACAAACTAAAACACACTGGAATAAGTGCTATGATTCCGTGAACTCAGGGAGGGCTTGATTCATTTTTCTGGGAGAGAAGAAAAGGATGGTAAGTTCTGACCTGGCACATAGTAGGTGCTTAGTTCTTCTGCCCCCCTCCTCTCTCTCTCTCTCATGCACAATGTCACTACATTATTTATTAATGACATTCCACTCACTTGCTACTTTAAAATAGTTAATTACATATTTCACCAATTTTAACTTGATTTTGTCTTAATTAAAATAAGGACAATGGAAGTTCCATCTCTTGATGTGAGCTGCTGATTAAACACTTTATTGTATGGGTTGTTTTTAGTTTAAAGTAAATACTTTTAATACTCATATTTTTAAAACGGTATCGGCACCAGGAAATAGAAACTATTTTAAATGCCAGTCAAAAGCTATCTTCAATCTTCCAGAGCTCGAATCTCTTAAGTGGCGCCTCAGAGCATGGAGGGAAAAACTTCACCTTTCTCTCTATTCATTCCCACCTGGAGCTTGGCAAGTTGGGCCCCTCGGCACGTTCTTCCTGGTGTGATCTCACACGACCTAGGCGAGCTCCTGGCCAGGTAGAGGGGACGTCAGACATCCGAGGGGTGTGGGGTTGAGAAGCACATAAGAAGGACAGCAGCGACACCACCAAGGGCCACCAATGGCAACCCAGGCTCTGGCTCCCTGTACAGCGGTTCATCTTGGGCAGCAGTTTTCCTTTTGACAAGGGGAAGGGGCTGGGCCAGATGCAGGACAAGAGGGGAGGGTTCAGAAAACCAGGTAACGATGGAACATTATTCAGTCCTGACCGGGAAGGGCGTTCTGGCGCACGCTACAACACGGATCAACCGTGAGGACATCATGCTGAGTGAAATTAGCCAGACCAAAAGGACACACACTGCACGGCGGCACTTGATCCCTAGAGCGGTCAAATTTGTGGGAACAGAAAGAGAAATGGGGGTTGCCAGGAGCTGGGGGCGGGGTGGGGAATGGGGGTTCGTTTTAATGGGTGAGGAGTGTCGGTTTGGGGAGATGAAAAGTCAGTTCTGGAGGTGGGTGGCAGTGACAGGAGCACAGCAGTGTGAATGCACCCAGTGAGTAAACTGAACCCTTAGAAGTAATTAAAAAGGTAAATGCGACACTGTAAATATTTCACCACACTGCAAGAAAGTGAAACCCTTGTTTTTCCAGGATTGCTCTGGGTAGGAGGGGACGCACACTCTGGCTGGCCAAGTTCCCTGAATTGCTACCCCTCCCACCCTCCTCCAGGACACGGTTCCTGCTGGACCGGAAGAACCTTCCAGCTCACCTGGAGTCCCAGGCGTGAGCAGCAGGCAGGTGCTGGGGATAGACATACAAGGTCCCCAAATTTCCACTCAGTCTGGCTTCCATGAGGACCCTCTGGTGATAGGGGAAATTGTGTCCTGTGTCCTCTTCTCTAATTTGGGGGCGCAGGACAATGAGCGCCCAGAGGAGGTAGGGGTTGAGGGGTGGAGCAGGTGTGACCACCCATGAGAGCTGAGGAGGCTGTGAACAAGTTTGAGGACAGGCCCAGGGTCCTTGGAGGAAGTCTTCGGGCCGCATCATCTTTGTTGTTTTGAAATTAAATGTACGGGGGTGACATAGGTTAATAAGATTATGTAGGTCTCAAGTGTACAATTCTGTGACACATCGTCTGTGTATTGCATTGCGTGCCCATCAGCCAAAGCCAAAGCTCCTTCTGTCACCACGTATTTGACCCCCTTTACCCTTTACTACCCGCCACTGCCCCGCCCTCTGGTGACCACCACGCTCTCGTCTGTGTCCATGAGCTTTTGCGTGTTTTTCTGGTTTGTTCATTGGCTGCTTACAGTTTCATATCCCGCATATGAATGAAATCATATCGTTCTTAACTTTTTCTGTCTGACTTACTTCGCTTAGCGTGATATTCTCAAGGTCCATCCACATTGTCGCAAATGGCAGTATTTCATCTTCTCTCATGGCTGAGTGGTCTATGGTAGTCTATATTCCATTGTCTATATGTACCACGTGCATGCAACATGTATGTGCCACGACATGGGAACAGCTGAAGTGTCCTCTGACAGATGACTGGATAAAGACGTGGCACACCGCAAGGCTGCTGGCGCCTTCCCAGAGGGCTCCAGGAGGCTTCAGATGCTGCCTCGGCACTGCAGTGGCGTCAGAGCCAGCTTTACATCAAGGCCCAGGAATGCGCAGGCACCATTGTGGCGCCTCCTTACCTTGATCTCTGTGAAGGAGATGACAATCAGCTTCCTCCTGGCTGGCTGGTGGTGGCCTGGAGCCAGAGCCATCAAGCTGGACTTCTTACTCAACCCTTTTGACATTTACCATCCTGGAGGCCTCGTCTTATCAATGGCCTCCTGCCAGGACCGCGGCCACACTCATGGTCATCCCCTCTGTGCACACGATCGCCCCATTGCTGTCTTCTCCTCTGCCACAGAGGCGCCACCACGAATTTGAAATAACCAGCCTTCATCTTTATTGTCCACACCAGCGCCCAGCACAGCCTCGCTGTCTACACCTCAGGCACCCTCATGACCACCAAGGTAACATGTCCCTTATTCCCATTGCTCCCGCTGTCACCAGCCCCCACGTTAACGACACCGCCTGCATCACTACCACCCTCCTGCCCAGCATACCCTTCGCGTGTTCATCACCCTGTCACTTCCCGAACTCTTCTGTTTTCTGTAAAAGGACGCAGTAGGTGGTTTGCAGACTCTCAGACAGACCCTGTGGGGTCACCATCACCGGCACTGCCCAGGGAACCCCGAGGTGAAGTGCTCACTCTCCCTAGACGTACAGCTGTAGAGGTGTCGGTGGGCACAGCCCTGCAGGGGCACCTTGCTGTGGGGAGCTGGCCCAGGGCAGGGCGAGTTTGGGGCAACTCTTGGGGAGCCGATGCCTGAGATTGGTTTCAGGGGTCAGGAGGGACAGGACTGTCATTCATGTGTCCTTCTTATGAACTGATGAGTACTTTTCCCGAGTGCCTCTTCTATACCAGGCACCGTGCTAGGTCTTTGCCATACTGTGCATTATTTAACCAGTCTTGTGGAGAGGATAGTGCTGTTGCCACTTCACAATGAAGAAACTGAGGCTCACAAAGCTATGGTAATTTTTACCCAGTCATACAACCTGTAAGTTCAGGCCTGAGGTTTCAATCCGGATATAATCTCGAGTCCACCCTGAGCAGTGGAAAAATGTCTTGATAGGTGTATTGCATTGGATGGAGGATACTTTGAAGGTGACTGACCTTTAAACATGTAGGAATAAATACACAATTTTTTATAAATAAATTCCATTTTCTGAGGTCCCTCCTCATACGTTTTGGGGTCAGTAACATAAAGGAATTCTGTCCTGTCATAAAGTCTTTTTTTCCTGAATGGGTAAGACAACAAGAGACAAAATAAACACAGAAAGTTGTCAAAAGATTATGAAAGAGAAATCTGAGGAGGGAATGTTATGTGTAATCAAGCTAATTAAATTGAATACATTTCTTTTTTTTTTTAAAGATTTTATTTACTTATTTTTAGACAGAGGGGAAGGGAAAAAGAGGGAGAGAAGAATCAATGTGTGGTTGCCTCTCGCGCGCTCCCTACTGGGGACCTGGCCCACAACCCAGGCATGTGCCCTGACTGGGAACCACACCGGCCACGCTTTGGTTCACAGGCAGGTGCTCGGTCCACTGAGCCACACCAGCCAGGGCATGTGATTGCAGATAGTCCTTCACAGGTGCCTGCAGGGAAGGCGTCATTCTCCCATCTTACATGTAGGACACTGAGTCTCATACAAGGTGTGGGGACTCCTGGGTACCTCAGAGGGCAATAGTGGCAGAATGAGTCCCTTGTCTTCATGTGGAGGTGGACATCTCTGAGTAACTCAGAGCGGTGATCTCTGATGGTGATGGAACAGAATAGAATATTATACCCAGTACCACTTATTGCGCATGTATTATGTGGCTGGCATTGCACATACATCTCCATCTTGAAACCTCATGCATTTTCAAGACAAAAAATTGATTTCATCTCCAAGGTCACATAACCAATTATGGCAGGATTCAAGATTCAAATTCAAGACCTTTTGACTCCAAAGATGGTCCTCTGAAAAAGGTTTGAAAGCTGTGCCCCCAAAGACCCCAGAGATCACAAAAGGGGAATTGGGTGCTTCATACATGGAAACTCTGCTTTTCATGGTAATTTTTTACACCAAGACAGTGTGGCAAAAATTTTTATACAAAAATTTGGTTTCTATAATATTTATGTCATGAAGTCCTTAACCACAAGTTGGGCAGGGTGGGGTGGGGTGGGGAGGTGGCGAGGGCTGAGAAAATGCCATTGGATTTGGAAATGAGAAACTTGGACGTGTCCTGGGTGTAGGTGGTTAGATCTCACTGGCTCCTAGCAACAAAAACTCAGTCTGCCTATTCTAAGCAGAGAAGGACTTCGTGAGAGCGATGCGGCCATGTGGTGGACATCTATTGTCCCTTCATAATAGTAGCCTCCAGTGTGTCCCTGTTGGATTCTTCATCTGGCAACCAGTAGAACTGGGGGGAAAACTAAAAGAACCCAGCTCGGGAAGATGGCAAACAAGGCAAAACTGAGGTCTTCCCAGGGCCCCTCTGAATGAGCACATACATTTTCAGGTCTTCAGTCATTCATCGCTCAAGGTTAAATTCCAGGGAAAGCTCCTCTTTGTCTGGTGGTAGGGCAGGCACTTTTTTTTTTTTAATCAGCAGGCCCCCCTGACTCACCTGTCCTGGGTAGAGGGAGAGTCATTCCCCCAAAGCAAAACCAGGGTACCTGTTATTGGGAAAAGAACAAATGAATGCTGGGTAACAAAATGACAAAGCAGACAATACGCTCAGAGGGTTTTCTGTCGAAGTGAAGGAAGTTTGTGTGGGTCCAATGGTCCAAGAGGATAAGGCCCCATTGTGTGGTTAAAGACACCCTGTTTGTTCCTGGGAATTTCTGAAATCCTCAAGGTTAACTTGTTTATAGTCATCTTAGAGTGGGTGTGTCTACATCTGACTAATATCACCTCCCAATGTAAACCTTTCCTTCTTTCCTATTCCCTTTCTTTCTTTTCTTCTCTGACAAATATTATTTTATGCTCAGAAAATCAAGTCCAAAGCTTTTGATGCATCATCTGTGCTAACCTCAGATGTGGGTGTGTGCAGCCTTCAAATCACTGGGACCACATGACTACAAGCTTTTCGCACATGTCTTCCTTCTGGTTTACTGGCTGTGTTTCCTCTAGGGAGTAAGTCAGTCACTTTGCAGAGCTGAATTTCAGTTTCTTTAATACGTGAATAATAGTACTTGATTCATAAGATTGTTAAGTACATGCTAGCTACCTGACGCCGAACGCTAACTATACAACTACCCCAGATGTCGCGATTGTAAACGTCCTCCAGGCCAGGCAAGTAGTGTGAACGGAAGTAGTTATTGTGGGCGTGAGGGCATGTGAGATGGTAAGGAAGGGTGGAGATTGTCAGAAAGTGGAAATAATTCTGCCCTCATAAAATCAGAAAAGATCTACTTAACTGTAGTTAATGGTTTTCAAAGTGTGGTGAGAGAGGGACACTTGACCCATATCGGCATCACCTGGAAACTGGTTGAAATGCTAGTTCTCAAGTCCCATCTGTCAAATTAAAAAAAAGAGTCTGGAGGCTTTGCTAGAAATAAATGATACCCCCTGGCTGGTGTGGCTCAGTGGATTGAGCAGCCTGAGAACCAACAGATCGCCAGTTCAATTCCCAGTCAGGGCGCATGCCTGGGTTTCGGGCCAGGTCCCCAATAGGGGGCGTGTGAGAGGCAACCACACATTGATGCTTCTTTCTCCCTCTGTCTAAAAATTAAAAAATCAAATCTTTAATATATATATATATATATATATATTCAATTTCTTTGAAAAATAGAAATAAATGATAAAGGTTTATTAAAAGTCTTAGGGCTTGCCAACTGAAAACAAAATTAGGAAAAGGCCCAGAAATGTTCCAAAGACGAAAAAAAAGCTAAGAGTTCTTAGAGTAAAAGCGCAGTCTTCAGAATACCAGTCCTCCACTCTTCGATTGATTCAGGCTGGTTATCAGATGCCAGGCGGTCTGGAGGATGAGTGACCGGAGGTCTGGTCATGTCCAGCGACCTGGACAATGGCTGTCAGGTGGTCTGCATCCATGAGTCCTTCAGGGGTAATCAGAGGTTTGCCTGGAGGTTTCATATAGATCCAGGCACTAACACAGGACTGGAAAGTTCAAAAGTTTAAGTTCCCAAGCTTGTTAAAGCAAAAATACAAGTTTCCTCATATCTCAACCTACTTGATTTTAGTGATTTAGCAGCTTGACTATAGTGACTCCATTTTATTTCTTCCCTCTAGTCCTCATGTCCCAGACCTACTGAATCAAAACTCTGGGGGCAGAGATCTCCAAATCTGTGCTTTGACAAGCTCTCCCAAAGAGTTGCGACCCACTTACTGCTACGTTGGACTGTAGGACTGTGTTGCCCGATCCGTTACTTTTTTCTAAGAGAAGATAGAAATTTATTTTTCTGTGAAATCCCCCACTTTCAAATCTTGGCAACAAATTCAAAATTTAAAATATGCTGTGTGTTCTAACAATAAATATGGTTTAGCCAGGTTTGCAAACTCTGGTTTATGCTTTTCCCCCTTGAACCTTTAAAATACTCCTACAACACAATTATGATGATACCTCTCATCCAAAAAGCGAAGTGTTGCTCTAGGCCAATCAATAGCCAGGATTTGGACCTGACTGCATTTGGTTCTAAAGCCTCTACCTTTTTACCTTTTATGTAGAAGAGAAAATACAGGAGTGTCCTCAGCACAGAGACAAGCATCACAAAAATGAAGCATCTTTTGCTTGCCATGGGCCATCAACTGATGAAACTTTGTTCTCCATCTGCTGCCCCACCCCATATGGCTGCCTCAGGCTAATCCTCATTCCTATAAAAGAATGCCTGTCATCAGGGGAGCCCAAGAGGGCCAGGGAGTGGTGAGACTGGGCAGTTTCCTGGCCTGAGGAGCTGGGTAGGTCCCAGAAGAAAGCTGTAGGCAGCCCCGCCTAAGGCTGAATATCCAGTAGCCAGCTGAATCCACAGGCTAAAACCGGATGCTCACCCAAGAGTCCTCTGTGTGCCCTCCACTGGGCTTCAGGAGCTCCCCCACCTGGCTCCTGCTTCATTGCTGTTGACTTCTCTGAGCTGAGTCAACAGGCCTAGCCCCTCCCAGTGAAGACATGTCTCTAGTTCCCCAGGCTGAGCATGGGAAGTTGGGGGAGGCATTCGCAGCCTTATCCATCTGTGGGGACAGTGGCTGGAGGTGAGCCCTACTCACCTGTCCTCCCAATGGTCACTGCCCCAGACCCCCTATAGCCTTCAGCAGCAAAGATCTCCTGGTGATAGGGGATGCAAGAGTTAGAAAATTTTAGTTTAAGGTAAATAGTTATAAGCCCAGTAGGTTAAAGCTATTGTTTCAGGTAAGGTCCATCCTGACTCCTGGGAGAGACACCACCTCTGGGAGCACCGCTGAAGATTACCACCTGGGAACAAGTGGAGACCTCTGGGCCATTGTGTTCCAGGGAGAAACAGACAACTGCCAGTGCACCTGCCCGGGGACAGCTAACTGCCCAGGGAGAGAATACTGCAGTTTTTTAAATCTAATTACCCTGAATTTCAAAACCCCTCACTGTACTTTGTTCTCTGTTATAAAAAGGCTGGCTTGGAAGGAAATGTAAGATGGTCCATGAAGGTGGGAACCCGCAGTCTTCTCAGATCCCGGCCATCTGAGTAAAACACTCATAAAGATTCAATCCCTGTTTCTGCTTATTGGGCTTGGTATGTGACAGGCAACCCAAATGCCGGCTTTTCTGGTTTCCCTGGGACTTAGAGAATCTCTGAGCACTGGAGCAGGAAGGATCTTGGAAGGCACTTCTTGTCTAGCTCCCTGGGTAACTCTGTCTTGACATTTGCCAGCCTGGATTGTAAAACTCGGTACACACTTATCAGGGCTCTCCGAAACAGCAGACAGCATTTGTTGGTGTGTGTCAGGGCTGGGCTCCTGTGCCCACCATGTGGACCCAGCCCTCCCTGAGTGCACAGCTCTTCCATGTCAGGAACATTGCGTTTGTGTTCTCATTGAATTCTGAAACTATTATCGTCTTTGTAGTTGACAAACGACAGCTCAGAACCAGAAGTGATTCATCCAAGGTCCCGCTGCTGGACAGTGGTAGAGGTCATCAGACCCAGACCCTGTCACCTCAAGACCAGTGCCGGAAGTTTCCTTTGTTTGCTTTTTCTCAACCAAGTGTCTTGCCCTCTTGCCCAATATGCGTCACATAGTGGACATCTGGAGAGTATTTATGATGGAACAGGAAAAATGGGCGCTTGGAGAGAAGGAGACCTGGACTCAAAACTTTGTCCCTACAGAGTTCCATGGGAGCTTGCTGGGGAGGGGCCTAAACCTCTCAATGCCCAGTTCATCTGTAAAGGACAGCTGATGGTAACACCAACTCTGTTCACAGGGTTGCTGGGAAGATCCAGACCCGTCAGAGAACCGCGCAGAGACTGGCATGCGGTGGGCCCTGACAGTGGTTGGTGTGGAAAAGAGGGAGAAACACACTCCCCAAATGGCTGGAGACCGTTCATAGGTGTTTCAGCTTTCTGGGCCTCAGTTTCTTTGTCAAATGGGTTCATTTATTCATAAATGCTTTTTTATTTTGTAGGGGTTACTACTATGTGCTCTATATCCCTACACTAGACCTCCATCACCATTCCCTAAAGAGGGATCTGTTCTGATCTGGCTGACCCCAAATCCAACCACTTAATCGTCAGGATTTATAGCCTCCCTGTGGGCCCAGCTCTTTCCCCCTCCTCCTCCGACCCTGGGCGTTATGGGAAACCCCCGAGTCTCAGAATGGGAACCTAGGAGTCCCGCGGCCCTGCCCTCAGGCCCCAGGAGGGAAAAGGGGAAGGGGAAGTGGACAGGAGTCCGGCTGCGCCAGCCTGGAAGCTGATTAGGTTCCTGGTTCCCACCCGGCCAAGAGTGACACCTGATCCCAGGGGATTGTGAAATTGCAGGAGGTGGCCTCCCGCCCGTGGTGCACTCTACCCCTGCCGGCTCCGCCCCGCCCCTACCCCACGGCCCCCCGTGCGCGCGCGCGCACGGTTAAATCCCCCCATCCAGACAACAGCGGCTCTCACCTGCACCCCGCCGGGCGCAGCACAATGACTGCCTGCCGCCTCGGTCCGCTCGTCGCCCCCCTCTTCCTGGGCCTGGTGCTGCTCGGCTTCCACCTGGGCACAGGTGCGTGGAGCAGGGAGAGGCCGGACGCCCGGAGGGCCGGGCCAGGAACGCCAGGAGGGAGCCGGGCAGAGGCGTAGCCTCTGTGCCCGCGGGGGAAGTGCGATTTCTGGGGCGGAAGTGGGGAAACTCAGGAAGACTAAAATTTGGGGGTCCCTGGTGCCTAAGGTGGTGACCCTGGGAGTCTAGGGTGTGGGTCCAAAGTACTGGAGGCGGTGAGATCACTGAAGACTGAGATTTGATGGGAGAGGCTTTGTGCTGAAGGCGGAGAATGTGACCGGAGGAGGGACCCTCTGCCTAGACATCGGTAGCTCCTAGGCGGACAGCTGTGTGGGGGTACCTTGAGGATAGAAGGTTCTGGGGCCAAGGGTAACCCCTGTACTCTCCGGGGTCACGGACCCCTGTCCTGGAAGTGGGATCCGCTGAAGGCTGTAAAGGGGGCGCCTAGGGCCAGACTGAGAATTCCTTGAAGCTTGAGATTTGGGGTCCTCGGAGCAGGAGGTGGCTGTCCTCTGGGACAGGCGCTCCGGGCTCCACTGACCATCCTCAGCCTCCCCTCCCAGGTGCAGAAGCAGAGAAAACGGGCGTGTGCCCCAACCTGGATAAGAACCTGAACTGTACGCGGGAGTGCGACTCGGATGGAGATTGCGCGGACAACCTCAAGTGCTGCTCGGCCGGCTGCGCCACCGTCTGCCAAATGCCCGATGGTAACTCCTGGGCGACAGCGCCGGGGCGGGGCTGGGCGCTGGGAGGAGGCGCAAGCGCCGGGGTTGCAGGAAGAGGGACACGCCGGGACCCCGGGACCCTTGGCAAAGTCCAGGCGGATGGAATCAGATCGGTCCGAGCTCGCCTGGCCCTGGGGAGACAAAGGTGTCGCTGAGGCGCAGCGGGAGGTCAGGGAGGGCCCCCCACCCCTACCTGTATTCCATTCTCTGGTGCGTGACGGGCTTCCGGCACGCACAACAGGGACGTTGTTCTGGCAGGTTAGGGGACGGGGTTTCGAAATTTACTCACCCACCCGGTGGAGCCGTGGGGAAGCCCAGAGCTGGCAGGGATCTGGGTCCCAAGGCCTGGGGCCCTGGCCAGCCCCAGGGGAAGGCCTGGGGACTCCTGGCCTGACAGGACTTCCCGTATTACTCTGTCCAGACAAGGCAATTTTACAGATTGAGGGGAGAGACAAGTTCTTGCCCAACATCTCACTGCCAGCCATTGACTCAGCAGGAGTCAGAGGCAGGGGGTTCAACGTTTGTCCCCCTGGTTTGAAGAAAGTTGGGACTCTTCCCTGAGCACTCCCCGCCCTTCCTCATTGAAACAAACTCTTCCACTCCAGGGACTGAGTGAGAGAATGTGTGAGAAAGCTTGGGTGCTCCATGAAAAGTACTTGGGAGAGTCCCTCCACTAGGGCTATGGGACCCCCATCAGAGCAGAGTGGCATTAGAGGCATGGAACCTAAGCTTCTTGCTTTCACAGGGAAAAACTGAGGACGAGAAGCAGGTCTCTGCTCTGGGCTGCCAACGTATGGTGATTCCTGGTCCTTCTCCAGAATATGGCCCTTGTGATTTCCCCTCTTTGTTACTTCTCCAAAGATGTCAGCAGGGGCTGGGAAGGTCTGTGGTTAGAGACCTCAGACACCTAGCATCAGAGAGGTGGGAGGTAGAGAAAGGACTGGCCCAACCGGGCAGCTTCGGGGTCTGGAGGCCTTTAGGCTGGACCAGAGCAAGGAGCAGCAGAAGGAGAGGTGGAAGTCAGGACAGAAAGCAAGAGGCAGACAGACAGGCCAAAAAAAGAAAGGAGTCTTCACTGTTAGGTCGGGTCTTTGCTGTTCCCTTGTCTCAGATGGACTGACTGAGGCAGGAAGAGGGCCAGGCTGGATGGCCCATTGAACTAGAATCCTGGTGCTGTCACCTGTAGTCGCCTGATCCTGAGCAAGTCTCTTTACCTGTCTGAGCCTCTGCTTCTCATCTCTCACTCAAATTTTATAGGAGCCACATGAGGGCTAAATAAAATAATATATGTAGAACATCTTAGTAGAGAGTAGATACTCCATACACAGTGCCTTATCTTATCAGTAAACTGCTGGGCAGCTGGGTGTCCAGAGCCCCTGCCTTTTTCAAAGAAATGGATTTCCTCGTGCTAGGAAGTCAGCCGCTCCTGTCCTCTGCAGCCAGTCACCGGCTCTGTGCCTGTGTTTGACATTGGCTGGGCTTGCTCCTGGGGCTTCTGGGAAGTGAGCCGAGTTCCCTTCTTCTTGACCCAGGAAGTGGAGCGTGGTGTGTGTGGGAAGGTGGGGGGCAGTGGGAAGGACAGATGTTGGTAGGCTGGGATCAGGTCTAGGTTTTCCTTTAGACCAGCAGTGTGGTGCTGGGTGGTGCCTTCGCATCTCTGTGCCTCATTGTCCTCATCTGTGATAGGAACAGGGTGAGAAGTGTCCCCGACAGAGGAGATATTTATTGTGAGGGTTAAAGGAGGTAGTGGATTTGCACAAAGAGCATTTTCAGTGTCACGTCTCTGCAGCCTTAGCTCCGTGTGTGTGTGTGTGTGTGTGTGTGTGTGTGCTAGTGGATGGATGCTTGTCTGTGCATGGTGCTCTGTGGTTGGAAATGGGAGTGAGTACAGTGTGGGTGTGTAACCCCTCCCATGTGCACCGCACTTTGCAGCTTACAAAGCAGCAGAGCACATGGCATTTGGACCCTGCAGCCAGATTCCTGGCTTTCAGACCCTGCCTCTGTCACATCTGACCTTCAGCAAATCACTGAACCTCTTGTGCCTTAGTTGCCTCATCTCTCACATGAGGAAATAGTAACACTACCTCTCCCTCTCTTTTAGGGCTATTGGGAGGATCAGATGGGTTAATATACAAGTTAATACACATCAAGTGCTTAGAGTAACACAGAGAAAGAGCTAAGTAAATGTGAACGGTTGTAGTCACTCTTTTTTTATTATTATTGCAAAGGAGTTTAACTTTTCAGAATTAATACACTGTTACTGTTACAACAACCCTGTGAGGGGGCAGCACTGTTCTCCTGCAGCGTCTAACGTGCAGCGGTTCTGGGAGATTTCTGGCCCAGGCCGCAAAATTAGGGAAAGGCAGAGCTGGGACTCACCCTGGGGTCCTGTGATTCTGAAACCAGTGCTGGAAGGAGTCTGAGGGAGAGGGGTTTGCAGGGGGATCTCCCAGGGTGAGTGGCAGCGCTGGGAGGGCAGGCTGTGGATAGGTGTTCTCCTCCTAGCATTTCCCTCTGCCCACCCCCCGCCCCCGCCCCGACTCCTTTTTCTCCGCAGAAAAGCCGGGCTCCTGCCCCAAGGTGGACCTTCCCTTGACTCCGCTTGGCCTCTGCCGGGACCAGTGCCAGGTGGACAGCCAGTGTCCCGAACGGATGAAATGCTGCCGCAACGGTTGCGGGAAGGTGTCCTGCGTCACACCTGTCTTCTGAGGTAGGTGGGTGGGAGGAAGGAAGTGCCCTGATGCCCGCAAGTGATGACACCTGCCGGAGGTGGAGAAGGAGGGGCTGGACCAGCACACCGCCCTTCACTGATCTGCTCATTTATTTACCTTCATCCACCCAAGAGATACTTATTGAGCAGCTGTCACGTGCCATGCTCTGCTGCGGGGGGCTGGATATGCTTCATGAGGGAACAAATCAGAAATATCTGTCTGATGGGGTTTCTGGCTAGCAGACAATCAACACAATAAGAGGCACATTCTACAGAATGTTAGAGAGACAGGCGTCATGGAGCAAGAGAAAAGCAAAGGGGGGTAAGGAGTACTGGGGTGGAGGCAGGTGGGCTGGGAGCAGCGTTGCGGGGTCTTACACGGGCCAGCGAGGGCATGTCCAGATGGGGCACTGGCACTGACGGAGGGAGCCCTGAGGACTCAGAGACAGTGCAGAAGCAGGTGCAAAGGCAGGAGCCTCCTGGCGCATTTCAGGGAAAGCCAGAGGCTGGAGCCAGTAAGATGGAGGGACGGGTAAGCCAGCAGCTCGCAGCTCGTTAGGGGCCTGACCGGCCGTTTGTAAGGACTTTGGTCTTGAGCCAGACATGCTGCACCCTTGGAAATGGATGTGCTCTGACTTAGATTTGAAAAGGCTTGCTCTGGCAGCTGTGTGGAGAATAGACCACAGGGGCAGCGGCAGGAGCAGGGAGGCTAGCCAGGAGGCCCCCCAGCAAGGAGCCGGGGAGAGAGGGTGACCAGGGGTGAGAAGTGGCTGGGTTGGGGACACAGGTGAAGGTAGGTGAAGAATTGGGCCTTGAGGGAAAGAGAGATTTACTCTTTCATTTCCTTAATGCCACAGGACTTACACAAGTCAGCAGGAGGAGCAGCAGGGTTATGGGAGGGGGAACAGGGGCTGGAGGGCCCCTGGGGAGGCAGGAAGTTCCGCATGGCCAGCAGTGGGAGGCAGAAGAGTTGATCCTTACTTTTGCCAAGAAGCTTGTCTTTTCAGAATGAAGATGGTAGAGATCAGTTAACTTCCGTTTGCTTGCTCAGGGGTGCGTCTGGGGTGTGTGGAGCACTTAGTCTTTAGCAGGCTGGGATTGTGTGTGGCCATCTCCAGTGACTCTGACGCTAAAAGAAAAGGACTGTGGAGCCTCCCTGTCCCCATCTATAATGAAAAATAAACCAAGATTAAGTCCTAAAGTAAGCGAAAGGGAACAAAGCAAAACAAAACCCGACTATGTGCTCAGTCGGCCCATTGGGTGATCCAGTACCGTGCCACCAGCTCTGTGCCCTGTGCCGGGACAGAAGGTGACCGCTGCCCTTCCTCACAGAGCTGGCAGCCAGTGGCTGCAGCAGACAGATGGATGGACCCTCCCCGTGCCGTAGTCAGTGCTGCAGAGGAAGCAGAATAAACAAGAACCTGGAAGCACCCTTTGGGCGCAATCTCATTGTTGATCTGCTGCCTTTGACAAATTCTCAGTGAAGGGACTGGCAGGTCACAGTGGAACCCAGTTTGCATAGATAAGACTGAAGCCCAGAGAGAAGGAAGGACGAGCCCAAGGCTCCTATTTCAAGGCATGACTTTGGTACCTAAGAGGGAGCGGTGTACCCCCCAGGGTGCAGAGCTGCCTGATGATCCTGACCCTCCCTTACCTCCATGAGCACCCACAGCAAGTCCAGGCATTTCTAGTCAGGAAGACACAGGTTCAAATTTCAGTTCTGACACGTAACTAGCCTTTCACCTGAGTCGCAATTATTTTACTTATAAAATGAGATAAATAAGATTTCTTTGATTAGATAACTCCAGCTTAACCCAAAGAACAGAGGCTTGGTGGAACTTCCCGTTGGTAGGGGGACACCTAAGGAGTTAAAGGACCATGGCTCCTCGGGAAGGCCACATGGCTGGTTGGGACCATGGGGTGGCCAGGTGTGTCCTAGGAATGGTCTGAAGCAGAGGTGAGTGATCTGCAGAGAACAGGCAAAGCTCTGAGGCCTCCAGAAGGTGAAGTGTGTGTGTGTGTGTGTGTGTGTGTGTGTGTGTGTGTGTGTGTGTGTGTGTGTTGGGAGATATGATGGAGTGGGAGAGGCTTTGGTCCAGAATTTACCGGTAAGTGGCAGGTACTCTTGTCCAGGATATTGTTGTTGATGGTTTTATTATGGTTTTCTCCCTCCAGTTTCAGCCACCACAGCCTGAGGAATGAGGGAGTGGAAGTTTCCGCCTGGCCCTGCCTGGCTCCAGCCCAGCCCCATCTGGCTCAAGCCCAGCTGCCCTCCCCTCTTTCTGGCCTCTGCACTCCCTCCTGTGCTGGCCACAGTTTCATTTTCCAGCCAATAAAGTGACTGCTTCCAGCACCGGTGGGGCTGTGACCTCCATTCTTATCATTCTGTCCCTGCCTCCCCTGACGCTGGGTCGGGATGGGATGGGGGAGCGGCCAGACCGTCCAGGCACAAAGCCCAGGGAAGGATCAACTGTGAAACAATAAACATATTTTCAGGGCTTGCCTCATGGGCGGTGGGTGGTTTAATCTCCCAGGATGATGGAAGAGAAAACTGAGGCTCAGAGATGATGGAATACTTCTAAGGCCACTCTGATTCATTGCTGGGGCTCCTGATGAAACAGCAGCAGGTGCTGTGCACCAAATGCAGGGCAGGGAGGCTCCCTGGTGAGGTCTGGGTCCATGAGACCACCCTGAACATTGATGGCAGGCCGGTGGCACAGACCACAGAGAAAAAAGGTGGCCAAGCTGCATCCTTTGTTGTTACTGTTTTAAGTCAAGCCATTGTTTGGTATGAACAATATATTCCTATGGATCACAATGTAAATGGTAAAAATGGAAGGCATCTTCACCCTTGACCCCCTCCCTCTAACCCCAGCCGCCCAGTGGTTTTCTATGATCGGCTACGATCAGCTCCTGTGTTCGCTCTGAGACCTCTCCAGCTGTCTGTCCGGCTTCCTGCTCTTCCTTCTCTTTCTCTCTTGTTTCTTCTTTCCTCTCCCCCACCCCACCCCGTCTCCCCTCTATTTCCCCCTCTTCCCTCTTCCTCTCTTCCTTTTTTCTTTCTATTTCCCCCTCTTTCCCTTCCTTTTCTATCCTTCCTTCCTCCCCCTCTCCCTTTATCTGGCCTCTTTTCTGTAACCTCTGTTTCCCCCTTTATCCCTCACTATCCTCTTTCTCTGTAGCCCCACATCCTTTGTTCTTTCTCCATCCCTCCCTGCCCCCCTACTCTCTATCACCCCTTTTCTGTTACGCTTTCTCCATGGCCCTCTCTCCTCTCTATCCCTGTCTCATTACCCACAGGTGTTATAAATACTGTCTCCTCTATACCTGATGGTATCCTTAAGAAATGGTGTGTAGCATCATCTTTCTCATGCAGACTGGGGAGACTGGGGAGGCCCTGAGAGGCACAAAGCCTCTTCCAGGACACAGAACTGGGAAGAAAAAGGAGGTCTGAACTCAGCTCTCCTCGAGGCTGGGAAGCTGGCGCATTTCCCCGGAGCTGTGTTGGACATCGGTGTATAGGTATGGAGGAGATGAGGTGGGCCAGGAGGGTGAGCAGTCAGCAGCCCAGAGGGGACTTCGGGTGGTCTGATTGGAAAAAGGGACCCAGGTTATTAATGGAACCTTGAGGGGTGACATCACTTCCTTGGCGACAGACCTCCACAACAGAAGTTAGAACTCCAGTAACCAGGCACCCCCTATGCAGCTCACTTGACTGGAGCTGGTTGAGAGAGCAGGATGTATGCTTGCTGGTTCCTGACTTTCTGAGGCTCTGGACTGAGGAAAGCCCAGAGTGTCAGCCCAGAAAGAGGGACACCTCTGTGGCTGTAGATATTGGCCCAAAGCTCACCTCCAATACCTCCGGCTATTTGGCACGAGGCACTCTCAGGTAATAGAGCAGCCCCAGGCTGACCTGTCCAGGCCAGGCCCTGACTGTGCTTCCACCTGGGCAGCCCTCTCTCTTTGCCTTCTCTCTCTTACCCACTCCTCTCAGTGCCGCCTCTGTTCTGCACACACCACCCCTCTCCATTCCCTTCCACCGATTTTTCTTTCCTTCTCCCCCTCTCCTTCTTCCCTCTCCCTCTCTGTGTCTCCTGTCTCTACCATCTATCTCTACATAGCTAGGAATATAATTCTCATCCATCCCACTTTTTTCACATGGATATACATTGCTCTGTATCTTGTTTTCTTCACTTAATGCATCTTGAGGATCACTCCATAGTAAAGGGTAGAGAATTTCTTCATTCTTTGCTATGGCTGTAGGGCATCCCATTGTTTGGGTGTACAGAATTTATTTAACCACACTTCTCCTGAGACTATTCAGGTTGCTTTCAACCCTGTGCAGGCCTCGATTCAAACCTGAGTCACCTGACGCCAGTCCCATGCTTGCTCCACTGCTGTGATTTCTCACTTTAACTCCTGGGGTGTGAGCTTAGCCTTTGGACTGAGAAGGAGGGAAAGGACACAAGTAATGGCAGTGACTCTGGCCCCCAGGACCGGCTTTATGCCTCCTGTTGCTCCACCCACTGTGGAACGTGAGAGATGAGGCAGATGGGGTGTGGTTGCCCGGAGACGGAAGAGGTCAGCGGCTTGGTGTTTGGTCAGTCTGATTTTTCTTATCCTCTTGTGGGTCCCAGCCCCAGGCCCTGAGCTAGGCAGGGGTTTCTCCCTCCACTCCCTGGGGTACGAGGTGATTGAATCTCCTGGATGGGAATGGCAGTGCTCAGGGCATAAGGCTGTCTCCTGGCGATAGATGGCAGTGTAGCTTCCCTTCTAACTTCCCTTTTTCTTATTTCTATTCCTGTCCATGCTTGGGTCTTCCCAGCCCTTCTAGGCAGAAACAAAGGTGGCCAGTGATGGGCTGGGCAGAGTCGTTCAGGACTAAATGTGTGGCTGCCACCCCCGCCACTTTCTCCAGGTGTGCATTCTGAATGAGTGCGCTGGGCCGGGCCATGTCTAACTTGGGGATGGCAGAGGTCTGTCTGGTATGCATGCCGTCTTTCCTTCCACCAGCACCCTCCCTGCAAAATGTTACGCCTCATGCTGCTCCTTTCATGAGCCTATCTGTGGTCACAGAATCTTCAGCTCAGGGCTCCAGGCAGCTGCCACCAGCTACCCCTTCATTGGAGGTGGCAGGCGAGTTTGCCACCTCTGAGTTAAATCAAGATATGAAGCGCCAAGGGTGGAATATCAGACCTGGCGCTTGAGGTTTCACTGAGTGACAAGGATGCACAGGGCCACCCTGAGTAGGGGGTCCGAGGGAGATGAAACCCCAGGCCCTCCACCAGAACCTTAAGAAGGGATGGGACTTTTTCAAGGGGCTTCCTGGGGAAGAGGAGGTGAGGAAAACCAGGGTGGAGATGAGGAGGCATCCCAGGGATGAACAGGAAGAATCTGCCTGGGAAAGAGGATCAGGTGAGAAATCTGGGTGGGGGGGTTATAAGGAGCCTCTGGCCTAGGACCTTTCTTTGTTCAACTGGCTGCTGGGGGTTGGGGACTCTGAAGGTCTTCGGCCGAGGAGAGGGAACTCTGGACTGGCCCCTTTCTCCCTCTCTTTCAGGCTTTGATGGGATCCATGTCCTGTGGTCAGACCACAGCATTTCTTAGTTTGAGCTAGGGGGAAGGACTCCAGGGCCAAATATGGAGGTAAACTGCAGGGTCCCTCCCAGGACTGCTCAGGGCAGGGATTCTTTCTGCTCTCACCTCTCCCTCACCAGCAGAAAGCTGCTTTGCTGGCACCTCTAAACCCCACCTCTGGGCCACAGAGCCGTGGAGGGTAACACCCGTGTGGGGACAAACATCTGTTCCACAGGAAAGCTCAGGTTTGGGGTGGGAGGGAAGTTATGTAGGAGTGAGCTGGAGCTTGAAAAATGAAGTTCTAAAGACAGACCCATAAAGGATAGCCCTGCCTGAGGAACAGCATAAGCAGAGGCATTCACACATTTGCTTCCTATTTATTGAGTTCCTACTACGCGTTTTGTTCTAGGTGGTAGAACATCAAGGAGGAGTGTGTGTGTTGGGGACACTAATCGATGAATGAATGAACCAATACATGTGTAACACGCCAGGTTGTGGATAGGTGATGGAGAACAATTAAGCTGGGTAAGAGGACTAGTGGGTCCAGGAGATGGGTAGAGGCGGGGGTGGTTACTTTGCAGAGGGTATTCAGGGAAGTCCTTCATAGGCATCATGCAAGTAGTGAGCTGAAGGAAGGAAGACATGAGCCAGGTGACAGTCCACAGGGAGAGCTGTTCAAGCCAAGGAAACTGCCAGAGCTAAGGGCCAGCGGTCACTGTGCTGTGGAGCACAGGGGAGATGAGGTCAGAGACATTGTGTGGGCACTGCTAGGACTTTGCCTTTTACTCTGAGTGAATTTAAGAGTCACAAGCGATGACCCCTGTTGGAGAGATCCGTCGGGCTGCCATGCTAAGAATAGACTCTAGGGGGCGATGTGGAAGCTGGGAGACCAGTTAAGCTCCCGCAACAAGGGAGACATTTTGAGACTCTGTAAATATCTTATTCCTTCTCAAAATTTTACTCACTAGCTTTTAACATTCGTGGATGATTCTTGCCAGAATCAATGATTATTTAACGGTTGCTAAACAATGGTTTTCTAATTCTACCCTTTTGAGCTCTTTTTCGGCTTCCCATCTCTAGCTACAATAGAGGGTTGAGATCTCTCCTCTGAGTTTGGCTGAATGTCCTATGCTGAGGTTTATTCCATCTCTGTTATAATGTCCTACTCCCAAGAGGGGCTTACCCCCTAGCCTTAGTTAACTCACCCATTCTGAGCAGAGCTTGGGGCCCCTCTCTTCTTCTCCCCTCCCCCCCCTTCCTTTCTTCTTTCCTTGCTGTCTTCCCTAATTCAGTGATGATGAGACTCATAGCATTCACTCATAGTTTAAAACTTTAATTCCAAAGCCTCAGTCCCAGGTTCCTGCTTCCCTCCGAGACATAATCTCTAGGAAACTAATCAGCAAGTACTTGCTGATACCACCTTATTCCAGTAATCAAAGTTAGCATCACAAGCAACCAAACGAATCAACATCACATACTCTGTGCATGTCATTTTTCTTGGCTCAGGGTGGGGGAGAAATGTGTAGCAGGGGTGTCCAACCTTTTGGTGTCTCTGTACCACACTGGAAGAAGAAGAGTTGTCTCGAGCCACACGTTAAATACATTGTGACACATAATCACAAACACACAAATAAATTTACGATTTTGTGTTGGGCCACATTCATAGCCATTCTGGGCGGCATGCGGCCCATGGGCTGTAGGGTGGACACCCCTAAGGCCAAGTCCTTGACTTCAAGAACCTCCAGAATGGGAGCTGAAAATGCAGAGGCATGCAAGCCCTCTTTATAGTCTGTCTCTATGGAGATGTCCAGGGGGTTTTATGGAATGGAGAGGTAAAGAGGGACTGGGCTGGTCATGGCCAAGCTGAACGTTATTCCTTGCCAGTTTGCTATTTTTGGCATGTAATTTATCTTCCTGACCTTCAATGTCCTCATTTGTAAGATACAGATATTAATAGAATCTTCCTCTCTGGGCTGTTGGGAATATTAAATGAGATACTGTATGTTAAGCACTAAGCTTGGTTCCTGGCATATCGTGAGTGTGGGTCCCACCAGGTCCCTGGAGGGCTGCTGCTTGGTCCCTGGATGGTCCCTAAATTGATAGAACTGCCCCTAGACCACGACTCAGAAGGACTGGAACTGAGCCCCAGGTCTGCTTCAGTTTCCACAGCCAATGCTAATCTGTAGACCTGGCTCTGGAGGCCCATCTGGCTGTGTCTCCTGCCCAATTGAATGTTCGTTCCATCTCTGAGTACAGAGGAAGTTGGGGGAAATTACAGGGTGGGCATTGCAATGCAGAGGAAAATGTCTTTTTCTTCAATTAGTGACGCCTCTATTATATTCCTGCCCCGCCCCGTGACCTTAGAGAAGTTCCTACCCATCTTTGGCCCTCAGGTTTCCCTCTTGATTTAGACAACTGAACAGATTTTGCCCATGTTCTCTCCTTCCCTTCCAGGCTGTAACAATTGGTGTCACTTAGGGCAAATCAAGGGACTCCAAAACCAGGGCTCTTTACTCCTCTCCCCATGGAGCCTGTGGCAGGACGGTGTGGGCTTTTAGAAGGTTTCACTAATTTTTAAATTAAAAATGGCCTTAATATCTTCGGTCCCTCCCCCACTTCCCTTCCTTCTCTGGTTTCTGTTGTTTCCCTTGTCTTGTTTCGCAGGACTCCGGAAGTCCTTTCCTTGTCCAACGTTGGCCCTCCATACCATGCTCAGGTTTTCGGCTTCACCCTTCTCTCCTCCAAAACTGTTATCCTCTACTGGGCTAAGCAGTGCTTCAAACTAAGTGTGAATAACTGTTCACTAATTTCCCCAGCACGTGTGCATGTATGTATGTAAAAAAGCAGGTTTTCAGATTTAAACATGTTGGCAATATTTATAGAATTTCAGGCACAGAGATGAGTGATTTTAAGAACACAACAGGGAGAATAAATTTGGGGCGGGGAAATGCATCTCTTGTTCACAAAAATGTCTGCAATTGTCTTAGAGCAATCCTGACCCCAGGGAGGGCTAATCTCTTCTTATGGAATCGGGTGTACTGGCAGGCTTCTTTGCATGTTTCTCTGTTCAAAAAGTTGTTCCCATTGCCATAGCAGCCTCCGTAGAAAAACTTCTCACATACAGAAGTGTTCGAGTTGTAAAACCATCGTTGGATTTGAGCTCGACAAGGGCCCCTTTCCACAAGAAACCTGCAAACCCTTGGGGAGATACTATGTTGGTGACTCTTCTGGCCTAAAGAGAGAAAGTGGATGAGAGAGGCCAAACTTACCACCTTTCTCTTGTTAGCCCCATCTGCCAGGGCCTGGGATGGCCGTGGGCACAAGTGTGAGGCTGTCCACAGTAGCTGAGCTCTGTACCTCTTCCCATCTAGCCCATGGCCCCACCCAGCCATGACCTTATCCATCTATACAGAAATTGAAGTGTTTTTTTTTTTTATTTCTGGAAGTAGCCTACTGTGCTAAAAATCCCAGACTTGAGAATCCAGCTCTAGTGGATTCAACTCCATTTACTACTGTGTGCTACTATATCAACTTAACCTCTCCCACTCATCATTTCTGCATTTGTGAAATTAGGGAGTTGAGCTCCATCATCTCTGAGCATCCTTTCAGATCTGATTTTCTAGGATTTGATGAGCAAGCTCTCTCAGGCTTCCCTCTCCCACCTCATAATCATTCTAGAGTAGATGTCCAACACGAAAGGACTGACTTGAACTCTGACAGCGGGATTCAAAGTTGATCCAATCATTTCTAGCTGTATGATCTGAGACAAATCCTCTGTATCTTTGGCACTCAATTTCCTTCATGTAAAATGGGCTATAATATTCACACTGTAGGCTTACTGAAGGCTTAGAGATACCCTGTGGAAAGCATTGATAAATTGAGAAAAGCACCAATAAATGGTAGCTGTTCTCAATCACTCTTTCCCTTCCTTATCCAAGAAGGCCCTTGAGAGCAGGGACCTCATCCTACTCATTTCCACAGTCTGCATGCCTCACACAGGCCTGGCTCTTAGTTCTCAGTTAATACTTGTTCATAGAAAAGAAACCCATGAGATCCTCTGCGGTGGGGTTACAAGTTTCTTTGTATTCTCGTTTTAGGTAAAGCATTTTATCCTTGCAATTACTCTTCAAGGTAACTAGCAGGACTTCCAACTTTATATGAAGAAACTAAGGTCAGAATGGGACGTGCCTTTCCTAATGTCATGCTAGAAGGTGGTAGGACCAAGAATCAAAGCCAGGATGGTCAGGCTGCAAAGGCTTGCAGGTTCTCGGTCCAAATTTGTTGTTGGAGCATCGATGGATGGATGGACGGACGGACAGACGGATAATCAGCCCTGTGGCGGACATTCAGGCCTCAGGCTAAGCAGAGGAAAGGTTCAGTCTCTGTCTCTTCTTCCTCCCTGTAAGGCTGACTCTAAGGGCAAAGGATAATCGGAAAGAGACAGACTAGTTTGTCCAGTCAAGATAGGAAGTGGGGTGGAGCTTGTTGGAATGTCCCTGAGACATCCTAGTCACAGCAGCCTCACCCCTGGACACTTACAGGTGGCTTTGCAGGGGCTGGAGTCCCACTTGCTTTTTAATTTTCTCATTTCTGCCTCTCTGCTCCTCCATTTCATCAAGCCAAAGGGAAAAAAAATCACTTGACTTGTTTCCTTTTTCATGAAATTAGGATGATGATACCCTCCGTGTGTGTGTGTGCCTGTGTGAGCGTGTGTATGTATGTGTGTGTTCTGAGTGTGAAAGAAACTGCTAATGCTTTACAAGAACTTAATCGTTCTTTTGTTCTGCCTATTTATCTCATTTTCTCTTCTGTTCTTACTTTATTACTTGGGTCCTAGTTTTGGGGGGGAGGATTACTCTCTTGTATCTCTAAGATCTTGAGTGCTATGCTTGGCTAATTGACTTAAGTTTCTTTTTTTCTAATATAAACACTTAAGGCTCCAAATTCCCACAAAGACCCACGTTAGCTGCACACCACACGGTTTGTTCTGTGGCAGTCTCATCAGTTCTAAGATAACAATATATTAACAGCTAAATTATACTTAAAGCTTTATATGCAGCAGAGCAGTTGGTCAATAAAGTAAATTCGTTCACCTTATTTTAAAGAAGAAGACACTGAAGCTCAGACAGGCTAAATAATATTCCCAAGGCATGGAGTTTGTAAGTGATAGAGCCAGGACCCAAATCCTGTCCCTGCCCCGCCACCCCCCACCCTTAGGTGTCTGACTCCAGGTATGCTCATCATGTTGACCACCACTACATTCTTCTTCCTGGTAGCAGAGGCTCTTAAACTTGAGTGTGCATCAGAATCACCTGGAAGGCTTGTTAAACCATAGACTGAGCACCACACCCCAGAGTCACTGGTCCAGAAAGACTGGAAATTAGTAAGTTCTTCTGGACCAGGAGGACAAACTTTAAGAATCTCTGGCCTATAGGGTTATTGGGAGGTATAGTATCTTGTTTATATATAAGAACCTATAATCTATAGCTTCATGCATGTACATATGTGCAGAGAGCTATGTGTGAAGGATGCTCACTCACATGTTAACAGTGATAATCTCTGGTAGATAAGATTTTGACAAGTGTCTATTTTCTCCCTTATACTTTTGTATTTTGAATTTTCTACAAAGTATAGGTATTTTTATAATCGTGCATTATAAGACATATTTTTAGAAAGGGATCTTACTGCCTATCCAACAATCTTGGCAACTACTGCTAATTGTGCCCATTTCTAATTGATTATCCTGGATATATTGCATTTCATCTCCTCCGTTTCATTTGCAGATTTTAAGCTTCAGCAAAGAAAGTAGTCCAGAAAGGACCCTTTTTCTATACATAAGTCTAACTTGGTGAAGTCCCTCATCTTCAAACCTTGACTCATATCTCTTCTTCCCAACCTTACCTTGCTTGCAGACAGCCCCACCCCAGACCTTGCACCCCTTTACCCTGCTTTACTTCTTCTATCATCTATTATGTATCTTCCATCTTGTCTGCCTCTGTTCCACTGGAATAGAAATTCCACAAAGGCAGGGTCTTTGTTTCACTCATTACTTTAGCCCTAGCACATAGGGACAGTGCCTGGCATATTATATGCACTCAACACTTATTTAATGAAGTGAATTGAATTGACTCCCTACCCTATGAGATAATGAACAGATTCTCTTTGTGCTGCTGAACCCCCCACCCCAGCCTTTTCCCAGGCTGCTCTTGGACTTCCCACTTCCTTACCAACCTTTTCCTATTTCGGATTGAAGCTCTTGGCCAAAGGTGAGAAGCAGGAGAAATGGGAGAGAGACCCGGTGCTGCATGGTGCCGCCCATCTAGTGGCCCAGCCTGGGGTTGGCATTTTAGGGAGAAAGTAGAACAACAGGGAGGAGCCTGACTCCACATTCTGTTCATTCATCCCTAACTCCTGCTAACCACGAGTTTGGATTACCCCTGGAACAGAGTGTCCAGCCAAAGTGCATCTCTGCCCTTTTTCTATGGTCTTATCTGATCTTCAGCCTTTATCCAAGGCCACCTTACCGCACTTACCAGTGTGGAAGCCGCTGTAACAATAATAAAACCGTAGGTACCATTTGTTGAGTGTCTTTACCTTCCCAGGCACCATGTAAACTACTCTTCACACATTACCTCCCTTGAATCCACCCAGGATTTCCACAAGGCTTAGAACCCCCCATGATGTAGATGAAGAGAGGTTAAACTACCTTCACCATTGTCACATGAATGGTGAGTTTCAGAACCAGGACTGGGAAGTCCTGCTCCAATGCCCTGTTATTACTTGTTCATTCAACAAACAAGTCCAGCTCCAATGCCCTGTTATTACTTGTTCATTCAACAAACATTATTGAATTCCCAACAATTTGCCAGTCGTAGTCCTAGCTGCTGCCTCCCTCCCATCTGGGGTCTCCCAGGGAATTGTGAAAGCAATTGTTGTGTAGGAGGGGACACAACTTTGTTTGGTTTAGAGAGTCATTCTGTCTAGAGACAGACCTCAATTGCCAAGGACCAGCACACTCCCTACCCACATCCTTTCTCAAATCCTCTAGAGATCTGACTTTTTTTTTTAAAGACAAAACTGGCATGCTTTAGTGGGATTTTGTGAGTCTTGGATATGAAATTTAAGGTTGTGCTTTTGAGTTCAGGTGCTCTTGATCTTGGGCAAGTCATGTGATCTCTCTGAGCCTGTTTTCTCCTCTATAAATTGAGATCAATTATGCTGGTTTAGCATGCTCCCCAGAACTGGCACAAGTGTTCAGTGAATATGCAACTGCTTCATACATTATAAGTGCATGCAGTCACATGCCATTTGCAGATGTGTGCATGTATGATGATCTTTTTTGCAAAGGGGAGTGCCAACTGGATCAGAACCATACTTGCTCTACAGAAATACATTACCCATCTTTACATCTCACCAGTAACTCTTCCTTCTTTCTCTTTAAATCCCCTGCAGCCATGATGATTCTCATTCCTTGGACCTTGCTTCTCCAAACTATAGTTCACACAGTGGTTGGTCAACCCTCTCATCTTTACTGCTTCCTCTGCCTTCATTTTCTTGAAGACTCCTCTGAAGCCTGCGTGTCAACATCTCTGTGATACATCTTCTTTGGCACTTTGGTGGGTCCACCAGGATTGTTCCTGGTATCTCTTTCCTCAGCTCTCTGGGGTGGTGAAATCTGTTCATCAGAAACTAAAACAGTGGCAGAAGGAGGCCCCCCAGGGGGTGAACATACTGGCATTTGCCATTCAAACAAAGTAAAGACAGGACTGCCTATATGTGCTCTTGGCTGAGAGCTCCCCATTGCTCCCTCTTCTAGAGCCGCTGACCAGGAAGTGAGACCTGACCTTTGAACACACAATTCTGAAGGGCAGTTTTCATCTGGGGCGGGGGTGATTCTACTGCTCAGTGACACTTGGCAATATCTAGAAACATTTTTGATTGTCACAACTTGGGGGAGGGGGCTCCTGCTGGTAGAGGCCAGCAAGGCTGCTAACCTAGCCATCCTACAATGCACAGGATAGCCCACAACAAAGGATGATCTGTTTCCAAATGTCAGTAGTGCCAAGGTTAGGAAACCCTGCAGAAGAATTATGAATATAAGTATTTTTTTAATTATAAAAATATTTCCAATGTGAGCAGTGTGATAAGGACTCCATGCAGTGAGGGCAGTGCTTGATGAGGTGTGCCTGTACTTATCTCGCTGAGCAGGCCTGGTAGGTGGGTGTGGGAGGTACTGGCCTTTGAAAACCAGACATTCTGTACCTGGGTGGCCCTGGGGGATCTTTGGCCACAACTCAGGGAACTGGCCCTTCCTCAGGTGGTTCAGATTGTAAAGTTACTATCATTCCAGAAAATGGAGGGCAAGTGTCAGTTTTATTAAAAGCTCCTGGTAGTTATCTAGCACTTATATTCATCAAAGGAGTCTTACTAACCCTGTATAACCATACATGTGTGTAAAGAATTCAATTACTTTTGATTGGGATCCATTGATTTGGGCGGTGTGGGGATGCGGGAGTAAAGTTTCCTGTTCAGGTTCTAAACTCCACAAAACCTTTCTAGAAGGGAGAAGGAAACTAATATCACTTCGACACTGACAATATGTCAATGAATTTTCTGCCTTGTCTCATTACATTCTCCCCAAAATGTCCTTGAGAGATATTATTATCATCCCCATTTTTACAGAACAGTGGAGTAGGGAGTTAGAGAGAAGACTTGCTTGTATATACAACAAATACATTTATCATAAGCACATCATACTAAGAAAGTTTATTTCTATTTTTGTGTTCAAAATAAATGTCTAGAGGTGCAAAATAAGGTTGACCACTTTAAGAGTAAAATCACTTTATGTCTTCAGAAATCCAAGTAAAATTTTTAGTAAAAGATAGTTTTTAGCATTCTACACCAAATAGTTTGAATATAAACAGAGCCACCTTGAGACCTTTCTTTCTTTCTTTCTCTCTTTCTTATTTCTTTTTTTTTCTTATTTGATGTTTTAAAGACTCTAGAATCTCTGAGTTCTTAAAGTGCTGGTATTAGTGAGCCACTTAGATGATATGGCTAAAAAAAATATATGTATATCCTTGACCTACTCCCAAACAGACACTGGAGTATTTAAAAGGCTCTGCAGTGTGTGCCCAGCTTCCTCACAGGACCTGCTGATGTTGCTTCATGCCTGAGATATCTTAGACGAGCTCAGGTAGCAGTACTTGTTGACTTCGCAGGGTGGAAACTAGCCTTCAGACACCTGACCCAGGGCTCCATGACAGTTACATGGGCTCAGTCCTCCCTTCCTGCTGTGTTATTGCCCCGGAGGGCAGCTCACCTGATGAGAGGCAGATGCAGCACAAGGGCTTGGGCTCCCAGGCCTTCCTGGAAGGTGTATGGAGAAGGGGTGTCCAACCCGTGGCCCATGGGCCTCATGTAGCCCAGGATGGCTGTGCATGCAGCCCATCACAAAAGTGTACATTTGCTTAAAACATCATGAGATTTTCTTGGTTTTGTTAGTGTTTGTGTATTTAATGTGTGGCCCAAGAGAACTCTTCTTCTTCTAGTATGGCTCAGAGACACCAAAAGGTTGGATACACCTGGTACCATGTTAGGGCCACACCTTTCCCATCACGAACCCTACTGATATCTTTTTGGGTATCACTGGGGCTGGCAAGGATGACAGCCAAGGAAATGTCCCAGGTGAGACTGGAGTGAGGAGAAGATTCTTTTTTTTTTTGGTCTTTTCCCAATGGTGCAGGTGTAGAACTGGAGCTCAGAGAAAAGAATGACTTGCTCATTGTCACATAGAGATTAATGGCTGGGCCAGCATCAGAGACCAGGTGCCCATGCCCAAGTCCAAAGGTTTTCTACTATTCATGGAACTAGCCTCACTTTACCCTGCTATTTTGGAGAGAGTGTTCTCTCTCATTCCTACCGAAGGCCCAGTTCTTTCTTAATGTCCGGATCCTCCCAACACTTAAATAATCAACTATCAGTATTAAGTTTTCTGTTTGAAATAACAAGCTTGGTTTCTGTGTTGACTACTAACCTCTGACGGATGAGCAAGAGCCTGGCCTTCCAGCTTTTACAACACAGAGCTGGTTTGACCTCGCACAAAGACTCCTCAGCGTGTGGACTCCTTCAGCTGTAGGAGTGACCTTCAGATGCTGACTCAAAAAACAAAGTGACAAGCAGCCGTTACATCCACCCTGATTTCCAACCAGGCTGTGGGGTCTGGCAACACCTTGCTGCATTTTGAACCTAGATCTTAGCTCCACTTTTACTATTGATTTGCTGTGTGATCTTGGATGTCTATTTCCTACTAGAAGCTTCCATTTGTACATTTGTAAAAAATAAAAAAGGAGGGATATTGGGGCTATTGGAGCTCTCTAACCCCCTCAACTGGGACATTCCAAGAGTTTGCAAATCACCCACAGCTTTCTCTGGGCATTTCTGGCTCTGCAGGAAGCTTTGAGGTGAGAATAAGAAGGAGAGGGAAGACGAGGGGTCCCGGGTTTGCATGGCACCATGAATAACACCTAAAGATTCAGCTCGAGGTGTCTCCGGGTTCTAATAGGCCAAGAAATGAGCAGACAGTTGACAACAAAGAGATACAGCATCTTTCATTGAGGTCATCATAAGGCATGGAGATCCCTGCACTCTGCCACAAGGGCTCTGAGCTCTTTGCTGAGCATAGCAGGTGCTCATATACTGTCAACTACAGGGCACACACTGGCTATTTCCAAGCACCTCTCTGGTCCATGGGCTCCCAGAGTAGACGATTCTGTCCCACTCACTCATGTACATCAACCCCACGCAAGGATTGGGAAGCTCTGACGGGGTGGAAAAGCCCCAGGTGCTTATCAGATTTGGCAGGACTCCTGAGCTGCCTTATCTTCCTAAATTTAGAAGTATTCCTTGATATTAGTCCACCGCCTTCAAGGTATGGATGGGAAACTGAGGTCCTGAGAGGAACATCCCTGTACTCTACCCTGTCCCAACCAGGTTTCTTGGTGGAATCGTACAAAGAGGATTTATTTAAATGGCTGTGTTTTTACAGCACAAACCTACAATAGGACTACAAATATCAAGTATGGCTGTGCCTTCATGCTTCTATTTTATGCCTCTAACTACAATCAAAATAAAAATATAATCATTTTTGGGTCAGCCACGTTCAACAAAAGACCCAATTATCTTTCCATAATAATTGAGTTTTGCAGGATTGCTGTCATATATATGAAAACTTAATAATCTATATGGATCTTGTGCAATTTGTGGTATTTGTTAGCTTTCTAAAAGTTTTCTTTCTCATTGGAAATAATATTCACTTCTCAATTTAATTTTTATTCATTTTTAAAAGGACACTCCTAACTTTATAACCTTTAGGCCATACCAAACATGAATCTGCTGTGGATCTTCAGCATCTATGACAATTCTCCCAGGGCAACAGTGTCGCCAGAGCTCTCCATCTGCAGGATTTTCCTGCTCCTCTCTCACTAGGAGACACAATTACTTCTCTGAAAACCACACTGGGGGATCAGATGTGAATTATTCAGCCTCAAAGAAACCAGAAATCACAGAGCACTTTATTTGGGGAAACTGGAGGCTCCCAAAGCATACATGGAGGCCCTGAAAGTTGAAGAGACAGGGACACACACTGAGAAAGGGTCAACAGGTAAAGGGCATTATGTGTGAAGAGAAGCTGAGCTGGAGGAAAGGGAGTAAGCAAATCCTGGGGTTTGGTGTTTGAAACAGCCAAGGTCTTGGGCAGCCGAGGTGTGGTGAGTGGAAGCCAATATAGAGCATCTCGTGGAGAGAGCCTGGGTTATGAGCCAGATCCTGGAGGTTGTTCCAGTTCAGGTTAGGTCATCCTAGCCAAAAAGACGACTCTGCAAGATAGCAAGATAGAAACGGGTGAGATGCTGGGGCTCTAATCCCCTTGGGAACAGAATCTTACAGTTACTGGAAAAAGGGAGATAAGATCATTTTGTGTGTGTGTGTGTGTGTGTGTGTGTGTGTGTGTGTGATTCTGATAGCACATTTGTTAAAACCGGGGACAGTGAAGCAAAGGAAGAGCTTAGGGTAGAAGGAGCAACAGGAGAGGGCATAGGCGGTGCTCTGCTTTGGATCTCTAGAAACGTTCTAGGAAAGAAGTGAGCCACGCTGGGCTCCATGGACTCACTGAGAAGTCAAAGTCACAGGGACAGAAGTGAGCCAAAGCTGGGCTGCTGTTAGTTCCCCGAAAAGTCAGAGAAAAGGGGGACTTGGAGACAGGTTCATGGTAGCTTGGAACGAGCTGCCGCAGCCTGCTGCTTCCCTCGTTCCAAATCTCGCCAGGGCCCTCAGAGCTTAAAAGAAAGAGAACAGAAATACACGCCTGAGAAAAGGGGGAAGAAAAGTGTGGGTGTGCTCGAGATAATATCACGTTGACATCTTTTCACAGGAAGAGGAAACAGAAGTGGAGTGACTTGGGTGGCTCTGGTTTTTCCAGTAGAGCCCCAGTTTGTGTCTGTTGTCGCAGTATAATGATTAATTGCATTCCTTTCTCCAAAGTGTCTTGGTTGGGTCAATAACACATTTGGTTGTCCTGGCTATAATCACCTTAAGAAGGAAAAGAGAATTGGTGGTGAGGTCTGGCGAGAAGTAGAGGTCTGGAGTGACAGGCAGGTGCATGGCGCCCAGCGCTGGGCCGATACACTGGGCCTTCTGACTTAGTGTTGGACACTCCACCACTTTTGTTTCCTCTCTCTGCACCTCCTGTTTATTTCATGCTTGCTAACTTTTTCTCCTGCTTCCCACCCCATCCTCTTTTTCCTCTACTTACCCCTCTGAAGGTGCATTCTGACCTCCTGATTGAATTGGTCAGTCCCAAACTGGCCAATTTCCTGGACTAGACCAGCCAATACCCAGATCTCCCAGGGTAGCTAGCCCAGGTGAGCATGGGAGATGGGACCCCTAGGACTTACATTTCTTTAAGCAGAAGTCCTTGCAAGTAGATTCAGATTGGAAGTTGTTATTGTTCCCTTGGCAACTGCCATACATGAATTTGGAGCATACCTGAGTCTCCTTATCATACCACCAGCGTGGAAGGAGGGCCAAGCAGGGGCCAACTACCTGTGGCAAACTGCATATGTCTGCAAAGAGATTGCAGAGCAGAGCAGTGTGGGTGCCTGCCTACCTGGAGAACATTTCAAGCACATACAAAAGCATGAAGGAGTGATGTTCTTACACTTCTCCATGCCTTTGCACATGCCTGAGATGTCCATCCTTCTCTTGCTTACTAGGTACATTCCTTTTCATTCTTCAAAAACACTTCTCAGACCTCAAACTCTTCTGCCTTCCATTTCCTGGCCCCATGCTTCACTCCTTGCCTTTCTTTATTGCTTCTCAATCTTGCACACACATTTACCACTTCTATGCAATTGTATGCATTTTCTGACTCCTCCATGAGAATGTGAGATTTGTGCCTTTTGCCATCTCAGTACTTCAGGTCCTAGCAGATAACTTGGCACTGAATGGATGCTTCAGGATTGTTCACAGTAAAAAAAAAATCAAATGTATCCTGAACTTCAAGAAGCTTTTATTGAACAATTGTTTTGTGCATAGTGCTATGAGGTACAAATAGAGTTTTTTAGGACCCCATAGTTTAAGATCTTTCAGGTCTTAAGTTGTGGGTCCCTTTACCAGGAAAATATTTTCTGAGCTCCCTGGATACGATGAGCAAGTGGAACCCATCATGCATGTCCATGGCACCAGTAAATATTTGTGAAATAAATGAGTGGATGAATACTCCTTGATGGTCTTCTTTAGAGCTCAGCCATATATGGGCAGAGAGGAAAGAGTAAAAGAAATCAAAAGTGGTTAGGGGAAGCATCTTGGATTTATATAGACAGAGAGGCTGGGGCGGGGGGAGGGGGGGAGACCAGGAAATAAAAAGCATATACCTATCTCTTATAGCTATTCTATCACCTGACACCATGTTAACATTTGATGGAACCTCACTGGCTATTGGGCATCTCAGAAGACCACAGAAGAGTAGCCAAGAGACAATGTGGTCTAATGCCCACATTTTTTTTACAGATGGGAAAACTAAGGCCCGTAAAGGAAAAACTCTGTTACTCACATCACATACTTAAATAGGAGCAGAAATGAAATAAAACCCATGACTCCCAACACCCATCCCAGTCCAGAATTTGTATCAAGCAGAAGATGCATCCAGACTATTGGTCAGACACCAGCCATCACTGGACCAGGGAAGGGGTCCAGCAATGCCAGTGCAGGTGGCAGAAAGTGGGGGTAGGGGTGAAGGCATTGGATAGTTCAAGGGATTTCTGTGTTACTTTCTTTGGGGGTTACACAATTCCTTGTACAGTTAAACTGGCAACACTTTTTCCACGGGCAACGTCTGCTCCTCGTACATTGGTCCATTTCTTTAATCTCATATGGTACTTCGATTTGGGGGCATTCCCCTGAGGGAGGTGAAGGAGGGACCTTGAAGGGGCACGAGCACCATTCCCAGGTCCAGGGCACCACTGCAGATTTAGGGGAACTTGTTTTCATTTCATTGTCCCCAGAAAGTAGTAAGCTTCAAAGGGCTCATGATTTTCATTCTGCTGCCCTCATCCCCAACCCCTTAACAATTTACAATCTAATCCCTAAATCTTGCCTTCCCCCAACGCCCACCACCCACAAAGTTTCAGGGAGAAGGACACTCTGCTAGGACTCTCCAGGTCACTTGACCTTCCTGTAGCTGGACACCACCTGAGTGACAGAAGGGTGAGGGTGCTCTTGGTGATTGAACTCTCTATTTTTGGAGTCAGATGGCTGGGCTTTTGAATACTGTGCAACCCTTAGTGCGGCAGGCATCATCTCTGAATCTCGACCTCCCCATTTGCCTATGGGGTTGCCCTGACAGTTAAGGTGACAAAGCTTGTAAAGCCATTGTCAAGCTGCCTGGGGCATAATCATAATAACTAATATTGATGAAGTGCTTACTGTGTACTTGTACTTTTCTCCTTCATCCTCATGACAGCTCTATAGGTAAGCCCTATTATTATTCACATTTTCTAAAGAGAAGAACTTGAAGCTCAGGGAAGTTATGGGAACTTGCCCAAGGCCACACAGCTATTAAGGAGTGGAGCCAGGATTTGAACCTGCAATGTATGTCTCCACTGCTGTCTGAGTACTCCGTATATTAAGGGGGTCTTCAGTCCTCAACATTTCAAGGGACTTCCAGAGGCCATTCTTTATCCCAAAGGCAAGGATCCCCGGTGGGTTTGGGAAGACTTTTGGGGGTTACAATGGGAAGGAGGTGCTAGGGGGGAGTGGCCTTTCTTGTGGAAAAGACCCTTAAGCTTCCCAGTTCTCTTAGTTTATTTTATGAGTTCTAGGTCCAGGCACTTCTAGGAAGTGAAATCTCCTCTCATAATGACAGGGGGCAGTTGCCACAGACTCAGGCTCCTGCATTCACTGAGGCATCTTACCAGGAAGAAGAGAGCTGAAAAGATGACCCCTCTCTCCCACCCAGGATCCCAGGTGGGGAAAGCATTTCTTATGAGTAGAATTCTTTGTTCTTTCCTCCCAGCCAAGTTCCATTTCTCCACTAGGAGGCCTGCGTTTCCAGTACTTACTATTAAAGAACACCTCAACCAGCCCAGGCTCCTGGACACCCCCGCCCCCAGTAGGATGATTGGTATCAGTAGGGGCAGAAGTCCCGAGATTTCCATTTCAAGAGAGGCTGTTCTGGCTGGTGGCTCCAAAACTAAGAATGAGTGCTCAAAGCAGCTTCTTCTGAGCTTTTGGCTCTCCTGGCACAGCCCAGCACTCCTGGGGACAAGTCAGCTACACTTTCTCCTCTGGGGGACACCAAGTCCCTGAGGCCATCATGGGACTAGCTGGCACCCATAGCACCAATGCTGGGAGGAGGAACTGTTGATAAGCAACATCTAATTCTCAAGTGAGCTGAGGCTCTCTGGCTTTCTGGTCAACCAGGGAGAGGGAGCAGAGCTTATCTGGGGCCTCTAGGCTCCTTTATCAGTGAGGGTATTCAATTCCAGAGTCTTCCATTTTTCAGGGGGAGTTTGGAGGCCAAGAGTGTTTTGGTTCTTGTCTTTCTTTCTGATCTTACTCTTCTCCTGACATATTTATTTCTCTGTCCGCTTATTTTCCTCACACTGTCTATTTTTCTTCTCTCTGTGCCTTTCTTTTACTCTGTGTCTTTGTCTCTTTTTCTGTGGGTTTCCCTCTGTCTGGGTCTCTTTCCCCCTGCCTTTCTATTTCCCTTCTGTCCCCTTCCTCTTTCTTCTCTTTGGGAAACCCCTTTTCTTTAACCATTGTCAAAGAGTAGCATGTAGGGAGGAGACAGGTTGATTCCAGATGGAACCAAATCTTCAGAGGTTGCCTGTCACAATCATGGTGCTTTGAAAGCAGGAGGGAATGTGAGAGCTAATAGAGAGTTTCTGTTATTGGGTGCAGCTTGGAATAGGTGGTGCAGAAGGGAAATAGTAAATAAATGTCCACTGTGACCTCAGAACCAGCTGCATCAGTGAGTGGGGCCTGAAGATGGTTCCATTGAACTTTCCAACTTAAGGCTTGAAGCATCAGTAACACATACTTTCAGCTCACCTCTGATGTCACCTTCAGCTGCAGGAGACAGTTCCAGTGCACGTTTTTTTCTAATCCATTTTTATAATTGAGGTGGAATTGACATCATAAGAAATTAACCATTTTTAAGTGAACAGCTCAGTGGCTTTTTAGTATCTTTATAACATTGTATAACCATCACCTTTATTGGTTCTAAAACATTTTCTTTTTTAGTTATATTTTATTGATTATGCTATTATAGTTGTCCTGATTCCCCCCTTGTCCCCCCTTCATCCGCCATTCACCCAGCCCACCCCCATCTCCTCAGGCAATCCCCCACCATTGTTCATGTACATGGATCATGCATGTAAGTTCCATTTCCTATACTGTATTTTACATTCCCATGGCTATTCTGTAACTACCTTTGTGTATTTCTTAATCCCTTCTTCTCTTTATCCATTCCCCCACACCCCACTTCCCTCTGGCAACCATCAAAACACTCTCTGTACCCATGATTCTGTTTCTGTTCTCCTTGTTTGCTTAGTTTGTTTTTTAGATTCAATTGTTGATATATTTTTTTTTTGGCCATTTTATTGTTTACAGTTTTGATCTTCCCTTTAACATTTCATATAATAATGGTTTGGTGATGATGAGCTCCTTTAGTTTTTTCTTGTCTGGGAAGCTCTTTATCTGCCCTTCTATTCTAAATGATAGCTTTGCTGGGTAGAGCAAACTTGGTGGTAGGTCCCTGCTTTTCATGACTTTGAATATTTCTTGCCAGTCCCTTCGATCCTGCAAAGTTTCTTTTCAGAAATCATCTGACAGTCTTATGGGAACTCCCCTGTAGGTAACCTTTTTCCTGCTGCTTTTAAGATTGTCTCTTTATCTTTAACCTTAGGCATTTTAATTATGATGTGTCTTAGAGTGGGCCTCTTTGCCTTCATCTTGCTTGGGACTCTCTGTGCTTCCTGGTCTTGCATGTCTATTTCCTTCACCAAATCAGGGAAGTTTTCTTTCATGATTGTTTCAAATAGCTTTCCAATTTCTTGCACTTCTCTTCTCCTTCTGGCACATCTACGATGCAAATTTTAGACCTCTTGAAATTGTCACAGAGCCTGCTGATACTATCCTCTTTTTTTTTTTGTTCTTTTTTTCTTGTTGTTGTTCTGATTGGTTGATTTTTGCTTCCTTATGTTCCAAATCATTGATTTGGTTCTCAGCTTCATCCACTCTACTGTTGTTTCCCTGTAAATTGTTCTTTATTCCAATTAGTGTATCCTTTATTTCTGACTGGATCTTTTTTATGCTGCTGAGGTCCTCAGTAAGTTCCTTGAGCATCCTTATAACCAGTGTTTTAAACTCTACACTTGATAAATTGCTTATCTCCGTTTTGTTTAGCTTTTTTTTCTGGAAGTTTTGATCCGTTCTTTCATTTGGGCCATATTTCTTTGTCTCCTCATTTTGGCAGCCTCCCTGTGTTTGTTTCTATGTATTAGGTAGAGCTGCTTTAACTCTGTGTCTTGGTAATGTGGCTTAATGTAGTAGGTGTCCTGTAGAGTCCAGTGGCACAGCCTCCCCTATCATCTGCTGTGTACTCAATGTGTGCCCTTCATGTGAGTTAAGTACACCCTCCTCTTGTAGTTGAGCCTTGGTTGCAGTTGGCAGGTCAATGGGAGGGATTTACCCAGGCCAGACAGCTGCAAGAATTGGCTAAAACCACTTACCACAAACCCCCATGTTCTGTGGAGGATCAGCTGTGCAGGGGCAGGGTGGTGGTGCTCCAGTGTGGTCTATAGCAATCCACTGGGTGCACTGCCCTTGAAATTTCCCAGGTGGCGCTGGCAAAGTTCAGTTCCCATCTGTGTTTTGCCCAGAGCCACCCTCCCTGAGCTATAAAGCAATCTGAGATGGCTACTATTTATGCTGGGCTTTGGAGATTCCCAAGCAAAGCCAAGCTGTGAATTTAGGCTGGCTGCTGCTAGTGCCAGGCCTAGGGCTCACTGAGGCCAGCTGTTGCTTGTTTGATAGGATTTAGGAAGTTGTGAGGCATGAGCCAAAACCAGCCATTCATATGGAAAAGCAGCGTGGGTGGGCCCATAAATTGGGTGGGGCGGAGTCTCTGAGAATCTCCAAGGCTGGTCAAACAGTGATAGCCAGGTTGATGGAGTCTCAGATATGGCACCAGCTCACCAGCTCTGTTGGGGGAGGAATTAGAAAAGGGGCAATGGCCTCCCCCCACCTTGATGCCAGTCACTTCAGTTTCTCCCTGTATACCATTGGTGCCTTTCAAGCTGCTACCCTGGTGCTGAAGCTGAGAGGGAGTGAGTCTGAGTAGGTGAGTCCATGTGTGGGTTCTTTAAGAGGAACTGCTTGGGGCTCCAGAAGTTTCTTCCACTGATTCAATCCCTATGGGTTTTTGCAGCCAGAAGTTGTGGGGACTTATCTTTCTGGCACTGGAACTCTTGGCTGGGGGGCCTGATGTGGGGCTAGGACTCTTCATTCCCAAGATATCCCTCCTAAATTTTTATCCACCACACGTGGGTGAGGGCCTAGCCTGTTCTGCATCTGCGCCCCTCCTACCAGTCTGGATGGTTGTGGTTTCTTTAATTCCATAGTTGTCAGACTCCCATTCAACTTGATTTCTGATGGTTCTGAGTGATGGTTGTTCTATATTTTAGTTGTAATTTTGATATGATTGTGTGAAAAGGTGAGCCATGTCTGCCTATGCCACCATCTTGATCAGAAGTCCCAAAACATTGTCATCACAAAAGAAAACCCCATACCCATTAGCAGTTACTCTGTTATCCCTCAGCCTACTCCAGCTCCTGGAAACCACTAGACTATTTTCTACCTCTATGAATTTACCTATTCTGGTGTTTTATATAAATGGAATTATAGAGTGTAGGGCCTTTTGTGTCTGGCTTCCTTTACTTAGTGTAATGTTTTTGAGGTTCATTTACAGTGTAGTGTCTATTTGTGTTTCATTCCTTTTTTATGGCTTGAATAATAGTGCACATTGATAGCTTTCCACATCAAGCTTCAAAGTCTCTACTTCTCTGCTGTGGGTTCTTTCTGGCTCCTGGGAGCTTGCTCAGATTGTGTGCAGAACAGCCTGAAAAAATGAGGGATTTCATGCCCCTAGACACCCACTAGGGTATGGGAATCAGTGGATACACACCTTAGCTGTCCCATAACTGAAGACAGATTTTTAGAAATATGGAGGCATGTTTCACATGGTCCCTTAGAAGATCTCCAGTAGGATTAAAATATAGTTTCCCACAGTGGTAACCTGCTCATAATCCATTTCTCACTTTCCTGTATCACTTACCCCACTCCCTACATTTATGTCCCAAATAAAATACTTTATTTTATTTGCCCTTGTCCTAGGATCAATTTCTGGGGGCTCCAAAGTAAGGCAATGCCCATGAGCCCTTGTCTTAAAAGGGTCTGAAATTTTTTTTAAGAAACAGAGGAGGATAACAATATCCCTGGGGTTCTCAACTTTCAAGGTTCTGATTTTCTTCACTCCCCTGAATGGTGTCTCCAGGAGCCCCAGTGAGCTTTTACTCTCCACAAACCATAATGTGCCATCAGATGTGAATCATTCAGCCTCAGACACACAGGATCAAACAGAGTACTTCATTGGGAAAAAATGGGAGCCACACAGGTATAAACAGGGGATGCTAGCAGTTGGCCTATAGAAATGGGACCAAAGCAGGATATTATGGCCATGGCTGGCATGGCTCAATTGGTTGGGCCATTGTCCCACAAACTAAAACATGGGTTTGATTCCCAGTCAGGGCATATGTCTGAGTTGTGTGTTCAATCCCTATAGGAATGCATGTGGGAGGCAACCAATTAATGTTTCTTTCTCACATCAATGTTTCTCTTCTCCTCTTTCTCCCTCCCTTCCCCTCTCTCTCTGGAATCAAAGGAAGGAGGAAAGGGAGGGAGGGAGGGAAGGAGGGAGGAAGGAAGGAAGGGAGGAAGGAAGGAAGGAAGAAAAAAGAGAGGGAGGGATTTTAAGAAAAACAAGATATTATGTATAAAAAGAGACTGAGATGGAGGAAGAGGGAGGCAGATCCTGGGGTTCCGTTTTGAGAAGGGCTAAGGCCTTTGAATGCTGGAAGTGGAGCAGTGGAACCCATCCTGGAGCATCAATCGGGCACCCAAACAGAGCCTTGAATCATAAGCCAAAGCCCGAAGGTTGTTCTGGTGTATCATTATGCTCAGGATGAGGAGCCTGTTGAGAATGTAGGACAGGCCCCATTGAGCATCTTGGGCTCACCTGTCTTCAGAACTAGTCTTGAAGTTATGTTTGTATATTTTCCATAGGACATGAAAAGGACCTGGGTTTACTTTAGGAGGTTAGGAATCTCCTTAAAGGAAGAATGGATGTGAATAGGAGTGGATGATGGGAGTGGATTGCTAGCAAAGAGTTATGATGAGGAAATCAATGGCCTGGGGTGGTCAGTCAACATGTCTAATGCAAGGCTGGATGTCCTGGGAGCTCTCTGAAGTGGGGTCCCTGAGATTCCACCACATCTGCATCCTCCCTCCACCCCTCACATTTGCCAGCTTTGACTCATGACCATGTCCCTTCCCAACCTCAGTTTGCAGGAAGCCTCTGTACAATCCTCTGTGAGATGTATTCTCACCTCCTGATTAGAGCTGGTTCTGTCAGCACCTGGTCCACCAAGAATGTAGCCTTCCCGGATTAGACTAGCCAATACCCAGACCTCCCATATGGCCCTGGCGAGGATAAAAGATTGGGGCCCTTGGGACTCACGTTTCTTGGAGCACATGTTCAGGCAAAGGTCTTTGGATTGGAAGTTGTTATTGTTTCCCTGGCAGCCGCCATAGACAAAGCTGTGACAGGTATCATTTTTCTTATCATACCACCAACGATGAAACAAAGCGAAGCAGGGCCCAGGATCTTTCGGCAAACTGCAAATGTCTGTGGGGAGACCCCAGAGTTGAGAACTTAAAGAGCGCCTACCCTGAAAAAATATAACTGTTACTGTCCTTCCAGCAACCCCCATAGATGACACTGAGTGGGCTCCTTTCACCTTGTCATACCTCAGGGGCCCAGCTCCCTTTGCAGGGAGACCCCCAAAGTGGAGCCTTTTGGGTGCCTACATCCCTGGAGAACATCGGTATCTCTTTTCCCTTCTGGTCACTGGCCTCATTGTCTCTCCAGAGAGTAAGCAGACTCTGGTTTCAAGGTGCTTTTCCTAATTCAGTGTCTGCCCATTGACCTCCCACATTACCTGTCTTGTCCTTGATTTCCTTCTCTGTAAAGTAGAAATGCAAACTCCCACCCTGCTTGTGGTACAGGGCTGTCCTGAGGGGCAAGTGAGACCACCCTCCTGGCCCCCAAAGTTGTGAGCTCCCTGAATGATTGTCCCCGAATGAGCAGCTTCCAGCGCAGTGCCTGGCAGAGAGTAGCTGCTCAATAAATACGCCCTGAATGGTGAAAAGATATGGAAGGGCCTGGAAAATTACAAACTGCAAGCCATTTACTCTGCCTTCCAAATCATGTTCAAGAAGAGAATATGGAGCGCGAGTACAGTGCAAGTTGCTGCAGGGAAGGGGAGAGTGTTTTTTTCAGAAGCTCAAGTACCTTTTCTTTCTGCAGTTAGCTTCAGTCCTGTTATGTGTCGAACTGCATCTCTCCCCTACCCCTTCACCCTTCACATGGTAAAGTCCTAACCCTCGTACCTCAGAGTGTGACCCTATTTGGAAGTAGAGTTGTGGCAGACGTAATTATTTGAGATGAGATGAGTCACACTGGAGTAGGGTGCGTCTCTAACCCAACATGATTGATGGTCTCATAAAAAAAGAGAAACTTGGGCACAGACACGCACAGGGAGAGCACCATGTGAAGATAAAGACAGAGGTCTACAAGATTTCCAGCAAACCACCAGAAATCAGGGAAGAGGCATGGGACAGACTCTCCGGCACAATCTGAGAAAGAACCAACCCTGCCAACACTTGACCTTGGACTTCTAGCCAGCAGAACTGTAAAACAATACCTTTCTGTTGTTAAAGCAGCCCAGTTTGCAGTACTTTGCTACATCAGCCCCAGCAACCCAACATAGATCTGAAACTATGAGTTCAGCTAAATAGCTCGGTTCTGTTCATTTTCACTTCCTCATAGCTAACCTCTCTGTCACTCTTTTTCATGAAATTTTATTTATTTTTCAATTACAGTTGACATTCAATATTATTATAGTTTCAAGTGGATAGCATAGTGGTTAGATATTTATATTATAACTCATGAAGTGATCCCCCCGATAAGTCTGGTAGCCACCATACATAGTTACTACAATATTTTTTAAAAGTTTTTTCAATTACAGTTTACATTCAGTATCCTTTTGTAGTAGTTGCAGGTGGACAGCATAGAGGTCAGACAATCATGTACTTTACAGAGTGATCCTCCTGATATTCCAGTGCCACCTGGCACCATGCATAGTTATTACGATGTTATCGACTATATTCCCCTGCTGTACTTTGCATCCTCGGGATGATTTTGTAAGTGCCAGTTTGTACCTCTTCATCCTTTTACCTTTTTCACTCAGCCCTGCAACAATCCTCTCATCTGGCAACCATCACCTTGTTCTCTGTATCTAGGAGTCTGTCTCTTTCTTGTTTGTTTGGTCGGTTTATTAGATTCCACATAGAAGTGAAATCCTATGTGTTTGTCTTTGACTTATTTCATTTAGCGTAATACACTCTAGGCTGATCCAGGTTGTCATAAATGAGGAGATTTCATTCTTTTTTAGGCCTAAGTCATATTCCATTGTATATATATACCACATCTGCCCCTAGCTTTAAGTCTCAGTGTCTTGTGCCTGGACAATTTGAGATGGCCTCGAACTGACCATCCTGCCTCCGTCCCTGTTCCTTCCAATCCATCCTTCGTACTACCCGCCAGAGAGAAGGACCTGACGGATCTGAGACAGAACTGATCACAGCATTCTGCATTCATGATCTGGCTCCTGCCTGTGGCTCTGGCCTCCTTCCCCAGCATAGTTCCCTTCCGAGCTACACACTCCTGCACCTGCAACCCACCTTGCTGTCCCCCACTTTCACACCTCTCCCTCCACAGCCCCTCTGCCCACCCCACTGTCGTTCATTAGTGACACTCCTTTTCTCCCTTCAAAACCTTTCTGGGACATCAGCTCCCGGGTGGTGTCTCTGACTCCATTCTACATTCCACCTGCCTCACGTGCCTGAGTTGGCCCGGCATCTTTCAATGGTGCTTCTGAATCTTGTGTGCACATTTGTCATTTCTGTCCATCTTTGGCCTCAACCGTGAGGTTGTGAGTTTCTAATGAACAGATTGTGTCTGATTTCATCTTGGAACCCCATTCCTAAAAGGCAGTCTGGCACAGTGTAGAACTTGGCAGAATGTTGAGGGTAAGGCAAAGAATGAGGGAAGAATCATTGACTTGGACTGAATCATTCACTGAGCACCAACCATGTGCTGGGCACTTTAGGAGACCAAGATAAGGAATGGTCCCTGCTGTGTAAGAGCTCCCAGTCACAATGGCAAATAATTTGAGCTAATGTGTGTCCCATGGCTATTGTCCACCAGGCAGTGCTCATAGCACTTCAGATACATCAACTTCCTGAACCCTGCAAATAACCTCTCACATTGGTCCTTTTATTATCTGAGGAAACCGAGGCACCGTAAGGGAAAGTTATTAATTTGCCCCCTTCCCCCAAGATAAATAGGCTGGTGGAAACTGGAGCTAAGATTTGAACTCAGGAAGTCTGAATTCAGAATCCCTCATCTGCAGGCAAATGAACAACTCACCATCAAGTCCTGTTTACTTTGCCTCCTAAATACCTATTGGACACACCCCATTCTTTGTCATTCCCTCGGCCTCCTCCCTCATCCAAGCTGCCATTTCCTGCCATCCTGAAGGCCTTCAAGACACTCCATTCCTCCTCGGCAGGCATAGTGGGAACCTGTTCATGTCGCCGCCCACCTTAATGAATTTCCATTGCTCTTAAGATCATAATGAGACTCTAGCCCACCAGACCCTACCTACCTTCAATGTTTTTTTCCTTGTACCATGCTGATACTCCCTCAACTCCATTACTAAGTACATGTTGTTCCCTGTGCTCGGAAAGCCCTTCCACCCACTTTTGGCTTAAATTTACTACCTGCCCTTCTGAATTCAACTCCAGTTTTGCTTTCTTGGGGAAGCTTTCCTCAACCTCCCTGGGCACCTTGGTCAAATCCTACTGACTTTCAGAGACTCAACATTTGTTCAATGAGAGAGTAAAGAATCTTCAACAGTCTTTCGGGAATCCGGGGAGATGGGCATGGAGTAAAGATTGTGGCAGCAAAGGAAAAACACTCCAGTCTGCAGGGGTCAGGGGAGGTTTCCTAGTGCCAGGTCAGACTTGTCAGGTTAGGCAGAGAGGTGGGCACTCAGAGCAGAGAGCGTCATTATCACTCACAGCAACAATGTCGATATGTGGTGGGTCAGTAATGGCCACCTGGGGACCCAAAGTAGTAGGAGTGGAAAGCAGCTGAGAGACAATCTGGTTCAGCCACACCCTTGTACCCTTTTGGTGGGGGAAGAAACCGAAGCCCAGACAAAATGAAGATATGATCTAATGTCAGGCATCCTATTAGAGGCAGGGATGAGTACAGTTACCAGGTCTCCCAAGTCCGGCAGTGTTGCCCAGAGACCGACCCTTAGCAAACCAGCAACAACACCAGCCCAAGAGGGCAGAAAGTGAGGGCTTGGGGAGAAGGGTTAGTTACTCTGACACTCTGAATCATACCTTGTTTGAGATCTAAACATTTTTTTCCGCAGCTGAAGATGCAGCACTTCATGTTGCCTGGACAATTTTTGTCCTTCTTGCATATATTCCTTTCTGGGAAATCACATGTCTCTCGGATTCTTGGGCATCTCTCTGCAAAAGGAACAGTCTTACCACCCTGAGTCTTGGAGAACAAAGTGTCCACTCTGCTCCAGACCCAAGGCAATTCTGGGGATTCAGGGAAATTAGCTTTGACTTTGCTCATCCCCAGGGGTCCTTGTCCTCAGGGTGCCCTTTTGCATCTCCCAGCACTGCCTATACCAGTCTCCCTCCTAACCATCCCTCACTCTCTACCTTCATATCCCATCCCTGGTCCTACCCTCTAGCCCCATCCCTTCAAAGGCAGCATTTCTCAGTCTTGACACTAGGGACATTCTGGCTGGGTAATTCCTTAATGGGGAAGAGAGAGCTGTCCTGTGCACCATAGAACGTTTAGCAACATCCCTGGCTTCTACCCACCAGCTGCCAGTAGCTCTCCCTAGTTGTAACCCAAAATGTCTCCAGACTTTGCAAATGTTCCCTGGAAGGCAAAATCACCTTATTGAAAGCCACTGGTCTAAACAAATCTGGTCATTTTGGCCTGGTCAGGGACTCAGTGTTTGGGAGTTCCTTTGGAGGGGTGCTATGGTACAGTGATTAATATCATTCATCCTGGCGTCAGACAGTTAGTTAGGTTTTTAAATTCTTAATTCTTGGTTTTACCACTTACTCTTTCTGAGCCTTGGTTTCTTCGCTGGTAAAATCACTGTAGCCTTACAGAGTTGCGAGGAAGAAACAAGACCGTGTGTAAAGCTATAATCGTAGTAACTGATGCGCAGTAATATTAACTAACATTTGTTCAGTATTTACCAAAAGCCAAGCACTGTCCTAAGCAATTTAAATGTGTTCTCTCCTTTCATCCCCATGGTACCTCTGTGAGGGAAATTCTATTAATATCCCCGTTTTGCAGGTAAGCAAACTGAAGCACGTGGAATCTAAGTACCTTGTCCAAGGTTACATGGCTATGAGTAGTGGAACCAAAATTTGGACCCACCAACTGTGATACCAGATCCCTCTCTTTAAATCCCTACTTCCCAAATGTTCCATAAATGGCAGCAATTATCATGAATACTACATAGTCATGGAGCATTACTGCCTTAAGTTCAAAGGAATTTTTGAGTACTGTCTTTTATACCAAAGTCAAGGAACCCCTGGGGTGCAGGGCTCCTTCACTGGACTGTATTTGAAAGAATCCAGAGTTGATAGGAATGATGTCCTGAGGAAGGGGGCTATCTTTGTTGTGGGGTGAGGAGAAGGCCCCTTAAGCTTCCCAGATTCCTATAGACCCTCCCACAGATGCTATTTCCCATGACTCTCCCAGCCCTTCCTCCACTTCCCCCAAGAAAGACCCTCTACTTCAAAGGGGCTGAAAGTAAGGGTTGCCTTAGATCTGGATTCTTGCATTCATGGAAGGGATCTTCCACAGAGAGGAAAATAGCAAGAACCACTTCAAATACCTCTCTGTTTTCCCAACCCAGGACCAAGGCTAAGACCATGGAAAGCAACTCAAGTCTGAGGAATGAATAACTGTTCCTCGTTCTTTCCTTCCAGCAACACTTCCCTCTCTCCCAGGCAGGGCTGAGGCCCCAGTACTTACTGGGCAAGAGCAAGTCACTCAGAGTAAATCCTTGGACATTCGCTAGAAGGATGAATATCATCAGGATCCTCAAAAGTCCAGAAGACACCATTCTGAAGAAGAGCTGGCCTGTCCGTCTGGTGGTTCCAGAACATGAAAATGTCTGGCTGCCTTTGTCCAGCCTATTTTTTTAGTCGTCAGTATTTTAGATATGGAGTCAAGCCAGCCTCCCCCTTTCTTCCTGGGAACACCAAGTTCCTGAAATTATCAATGTGACTAGCTGGCACTTATAGCCCACAGCCCTGGGGAAAGGTCTCTTCTTGGATAGCTCCTAATCCTTAGCCCCTTGGGCTGGGCTGGACCATTTGGTCAACCAGAAGAGGGGAATGGGCAAAGCTTGTCTCACTTTCCAGCCTACCTTAGGAGCGAATGGGGTCTTCTTGATAACTTTGAGAGTTGTGGAATGTCCTCATTCTCTATTCGTTTTCCATTTAATCGGCACACTGGCATACCCTTTTTGCTCTGACACTTTGTTATTTGTTTGTTTTTGATCTCTCGGTATTTCTTTGTTTTTCTGTGCCTCTCTGTATCTATGTCTGGCTTTTTCTTTCTCAGTGCATCCCCCATAATCTCTGTGTTCCTTCTCCCTTCCCCACATTCTCCTCCTGTCCCTCTCCCTTTTCTTTTTAGGTCACTGATACTCTTTGACTAAGGCCAAAGAGTAAAGATGTTCCCCAGAGCAGGGTGCGGAGCAGGAAGCAGGCTGATAGCAAAGTTCGTAGATAGAGTTTGTCAAGGTTGTGTTGCTTTGGGAGCAGGAGAGAATGTCAGAGCCTCTTGAGAGCTTCTATCATCTGGTGCGAACTCCCTGTTGTCTGAGGACGAACCATGAAGCAAAGAGACTGGCCCAAGAGACTACAACTCAGTAAAGTCAATAACACAGCGAAGTTGTTGGATTCTAATTAGAATATTGGAGAGGCCATTCAAGAGAGTGCTGGCCTGCTTGGCACCTTTCCTACAGCCACAGAATCCAAAACATGAGCCGGTCAACCAGTCTTCATAGAGGGAGAGACACTCTTCCAATAGTAAATGTCATTTCTAAGGGTCCCATTCCCTTTCCAAATTAGCTATTGCACTTCTGGGCCAAGCTTTGTTCTCCAACTTTCCAACCTGATGGACAGAAGCCACCCAAAGCTAACCTTATCATCAGTGAGTGACTACACGGTCACAAAATTTAGGATTACAGACAGAGCCCCTCAGCCTATGGATAGTGATGTACTTGGCTAGGAATGTCTGCAGTCAGGGGGCTGTATTCACTCAGGTAGTGAACCCCACAGACATGCCCCTACCACCAGGACCAATGTGGTACTTGGACTAGCCCTTGTGGCTCTTACTATGATCGTAGGACTCACCTCTACAACACCATCAGGGAACTTCAAAGATTTATTAGTTACAGGTCCCAAAGGATACACAGTGGGCTGGAGGGCCACAAAGCAAGGTCAAGGGCAGGGAGAGGGGCAGGAAGTGCATATGTGTGGCTCTGGCTTTATTAAAGCCCAAGTGTGGGGTGTATAGGGTTTCACAGTTCACTCTTTATTAGAGAATTGGAAGCATAAAAGTGGGAATTAGGGCACCGGAAGGGAAAAGCAGGGTCACTCCAGGGGTCAGCTCTCTAGGTTACTCAGGGCTTCCTAAAAAAAGGGGACTTCATGGATGGGGACAGTCTGACCCTTTATCTAGTTGTTTTGCTAATGGCTGTGTCTTCTGGCTGGAAATATGTTTATTAGAGGTGGATGTCTTTGAAATAAACACCTTTGCAATCAAAAGCTTAACATCAGGTATTCACATTACAATAAAAAAGCTTCATGCCAGACGCTTACACTACACAATCCCATCTCACCAACTTCACAATCTCACTAGAACCCCCACAGACACTAAGGGATAGAATTTCTCATGAATGACCAAGCTGTCTTCAGCAGCACTGTCCCTCTTATGTCTACTACCTGCCTTCTCCCAGACTCAGCCCAGAAGGAAATGGAAAGCTGAGACACCTAGGTGCAAGGACTCTGAGGGCCCTACGGGCTCCATTTCCTCCGCTTATAGGTAGGGATCGTGAAGGCCCAGAAAAGTGAAAGATGCCAACTTAATGTCACCTGGCAAGTGAGTGTCAGAGAGAAAGTTAAGAGGGAGCTGAGTGTCTAAGTTCTTGCCACAGGTCACTAGGGAATCTTCTGATGTTAGTGTAAATATAATGTTTTATGATGGAGTTGAAGGTAGAAAGGAACAGTGGGTCCAAAGAGAATGAAAGCCATGCCTTTAGTGAGGACGAGGGCTGAAGACCCACAGAGTCTATGAATGTCCACCTGGTTCTCAGGGCTCCCAAGTAAGGTAAAATTTTCTTGGAAGTAAATGAAAACTCAGAACTTGTTTTTTTGGGCAGGAGAAATAAACCTTTATTTTCTATCAAATTAAAAAGTATGAATAATTCTTAAGTAAGATAATCAAAATAATCAATAACACAATGAATAGTTAGAAGAGCATTTACAGATTAAGTTTAGATACTTTGAATTAAGCACATCTACCCAAATCACCCCAATCAAGAGGGCTGACGACTTTTCCACTGAAAAGACCCTGACTCATCCTAAACAAGTGACTTCTAGGAAAGTAGAGCTGGCATTTCACAGGACAGTAAACCAAAGAGACAAGTTGTCGTTAGGTTAGAGAGCTGATTTGAACTTGAAAGGGATCACAGTGAAATGTCACTGGAACCCAGCAATGTTCCCCAGAGGTCTGTTTATCTCAAAAATAACAGTATAAAAATCAATAGTACAAACTCTCATAAAACTAGAAAGGCCCTCTAATCCCTAGCACCTTGGGGCTTACATAAAGACTGAGTTTTAGTTTTTCCTCCCTTTACTCTTCTCTAAATGAAATACAAATCAGTTTGTTTTTATTTAGTACATTTCTGACTTTAAAGCCAAAGCTTTAAAAATGAAGAAAAGAAAGATTTAATGAAATGGAGTCAGACACACACTAATGCCAGGGAGAATCTTCTAGGCACACCCCTCCTTTGAAAAGCTTTGGAGGGAATCTTTTATTTCAAGAATGAAGCTGGGCTTCCTGGAATAGCCTAATTATCACTGAGGAAGAAAGGAACACCTATGCCATACGAGAGCTTTCTCCCTTTTGGAAATGTCTTACCATCCCTTTCTCACTGTCCTTCACACACACACACACACACACACACACACACACACACACACACATTAATTAGGATTAAATTGGGGAATTCCCTGAAGTGTACAGATAATGGCATTTATTTTGGCCAACATTGTGCAATCTGCCAAAGGGAAGATAAGGTATGGCATTTATAAACAACTGTAATTATAACACAACTCAACAGCTGCAGGAAGCACATTTGTCTTTGTAGTTTCCCAACGTCTGGGTTTTGCACATGTCTCCTCTGGAAACCAGCCAGCATCAGCTATCCATGGAAATGGATGATAGCTTATGACCAGACCACATTCTTGTATTAAAAGAAATCTCCATTACTGGGTTCTTCTTTTGAAAAACCAAATAGACAAGGAAGTTACTAAAAATGAAGGGGAAGAAAGAGAAAACAATTCATACTGTGACCACGACTCTAACTTAGGAATTATCTCTCTGGCAAAGTTAACCGCAGCACAGAAAGGCACCGTCAGTTAAGTGAAAGGTAATAAATGCAATTCATCAGGTAGATACGGATGCTTCCCGAGAGCCTGTAACCCAGCAGAGCACAGACGAGACATATGCTCTCTGTATACACAGTGTGCAATTACCACGAGGAGCCCTATTTCCTGTGTCAGCGTCAGAGCACTAAAAGCAAAGATCCCAGGCGGGAGCAAATATTGTACATCGCTTTAGCTACTAATGAGAATGGAGAGCTCCAACCGAAGAAAGGTACCAAAAAGTCCCTTAGTGTTAAGAGGCTTCATTTCTTAATTTTATTTTATTTTTCACTGTTCAAGGTTTATTTGGTGTTTTAGTTGGTATGCCACTTGGATAGTTGGCTGCATTATTTACATGTAGACTTTCTTTTTACACTACATGGCAAGGTACACTAATCTGATTCATGTAGTACACAAAATAAGATCCTGAAGAAGTTATGCACAAGATAAGCAATACTGGATTTATACATTGGATCCCAGGATGTGATTGACTAGAGAGAAAAAAGCTGGACTAGGCACACTGGGTAAAGGAATCACAAGCTACATAACACACAGTGAACACACATCTAGTGTGAAGGGCAACTGCAGTGTGTGCGACATTGGCCGTGGTGCCTTTGAGGAGGTGGAACCATTTCACACTAACCAGGTTAGCACCACACAAGGTAAGCACCATCCAGCATCAGGACAGAGATGCAGGTGATCCGTTACTATCTCTATCTTTAGGAAATCAATGTTTTTAGTTATAGATCAGATAAAAGGGACAATAGGCATAATCTCCAACTAAAATCCTGTTGTAGCCTCAACAGTGAGGTGGTATGACATTAGAAGACTTTAAAATTGCAGCTTTTTCTGGATCCCCCAAAGTGTATGTGTACTCTTCTTCAAACGGGCCTCTTTCTCAGGTGTCAGAGTCACCTTCACAACATCTGAGATTCCATTCTGCCCCAAGATACAAGGAACACTAAGGAAGACATCCTCTTTTATTCCATAGAGACCCTTGATCATGGTGGAAATTGGATGCACCCACCTAAGATTCTTCATTATACTTTCTGCCAAATCTGCCACAGATAGTCCAGTGGCCCAGGATGTATAGCCTTTCAGTTTGATCACCTCATAAGCACAGTCAGCCACCTGTTCATGAACTTCTTTCCACTGTTCCTTGTCTGCACCAGTGCCTAAGTCAGAGTGCAGAGTCTTTAGGGAGACACCGGCAACATTCACTCCACTCCACACTGGCACACTCGAGTCTCCATGCTCCCCAAGGACCCACCCATGACAGCTTAATGGGTGAACTCCCAGCCTTTCCCCCATTAGGTAATGGAACCGGGCTGAATCCAGATTGCAACCACTTCTAATAACACGGTTTTGGGGAAAGCCACTTATCTTCCAAGCCACATAGGTCAAGACATTCACTGGATTGGAAACAATAAGCAATTTGCAGTTGGGACTGTATTTTACAACATTAGGAATGATGAATTTAAAGATGTTCACGTTACGCTGGACCAAATTAAGACGGCTTTCTCCCACCTGTTGACATGCCCTGGCTGTGACAATAACCAGCTTGGAGTTTGCAGTCACATGATAGTCTTTGCTAGAGACAATTTTTGGTGTTCTAAAAAAAAAGGCTGCCATGTTGGAGATCCATCATTTCTCCCTTTAATTTGTCTTCCATGGCATCAACAAGAGCAAGTTCATCTGCCAAGTCCTTCATTAAGATGCTGATGGCATAGGCCATGCCAACACCACCAATCCCAACGACCGTAATCTTATTCTAGGGGGTTTGTTCTTCCTTACGAAGATTCACAATCAGCTGATCCTTGAGAGTTGCCATATTGAACTTAGAACCAAAAGGAATTGGGTGTGCATGGTGGACAGGCATCGGTGGCACGTGGCACTGGATCTGTATTTGGCGGCAGCAGCTCCGGTACCAATGTTAAGAGGTTTTAAACACAGCAACATCTTTAAGCTCTAATGAAGTGGGAAGGCTGTCAGGATAATGGAAAGCAAAATGACTTCAGAGCTGCTTACAATCACAGACTGAGGAGAGGTGGGAATCTCAGACCACCCAAACTACTCTTTCCATGTAACAGTGAAGAAACCGTGTTTGTGGCAGTAGATGGAAAACCAAGAAAAGCTGTCCCTTGAATTTTACTTTTGTCAAAATATTTTTTTAAAACACTTTAATTTTATAAAACCATCAAAGGAGTTTTTTGAAGAAAACCAGAAATAGATTTCTTAGGTCACTGAACATAAAACAAGCATCGTCTTTCAAAGACCCTGGGAAAGATGTTTGTCTTTTATTGGTCTTACCTAGCAAAGGTTCCTCAGTTGCTGGGCAATTGCTGAAAGAGTCAACACTGTTTAGACATATTGAGTGACCCTGACATTGGCTATAGCTGTCTATTTTGCTGGAAGGAAGGGAAGGAAGGAAGAGTAGAGTAGGAAATCGGAGATTGGGCCATTTCGCATACCCTGTACATCTCCCCAAAGTCACTCTCAAGAACAGTAAAGGACCCTCCCTGGGGATAATCACAATGTATAAAGAAAAATATTTTTTAAGGCAAAAGGAATAAATGTCATTGTCCTTCCCAGAGGGAAGGAACAGTTATATGAGGTGGCCACCAAGTCTGGAAACCAATGAAATCCTTAATAAATGACTTACTTGCTGATAATACCTTACAATGAATGACAAAATAGTACTGTTTATAATTCTAGACTTTGTGGCCACCCTACTGAATGTTTGGAATAGAAAAAAGATTTTGTTTTCTCATAATTATAAAGCTGTCATACTTAGTTTAGGCACAGCCACTATGCCATGTTTCCTCAACTCCATTCCCTTTACCAACTATTTATTATACTCATATTCTCGGGTCCCTCCCAGGAGAAAAAATGCTGTCAGCATCAACATTTAACAACATTTTCAAAATACATTTTTAAAAATCTTGAACAAAAAGCTATCATTTTAGTGCAGTAATTCCATATGGTCTTATTGCTTCTGTACATAAGATAGGATCTTTTTGTATTTATGTAAGTGCATATTTCTTTTTTTTTTTTTTTTGAGAATTTCCAAAAGACTCTGTGGACTTTGTTTTCACAAAAAAGAAAGGAATGGAGTTCACCCATGAGAATCAGAGCAGCAGTTTAAGTCGACCCTCTGCAGAGCTCAGCTCCTGGTGTGTGAAATGATTCAACATTGTCCTCTAGGGCTCAGCTCTTAGGAAAGAATTTCGGAGGGACAAAAGCAACAACTATCTGTATTACTTACTAGCCTAGGAAGGGAGAAAACAGCTGTAAAAAAATACAGTTCAATAAAAATAGCAGAAGCTGTCCTTTCATTCCAGGATGTCTGAAAAGAAGACACTCCACAGAGCACGGATGGAGAAGAGAAGGTGTCACTCCTAACAGAGAAAAAGAATTGTGGGCACAGTCTCTCGAAGTCATAGAAGTAACCACTAAGAGCAATTGGCTGCAACCTCATTGTCCCCAGAAGGGCACATACTGGAGAACATAGGACGAAGCCCCGGCTGCAGCCCTTGGCATTCTCAGGCCCACTGGTGCTACAGTTCAAAAGTCTTTCGGGGATGAGACATAGAGACCAAATTGCCATCATGGCTACTACGGCAACAATATGACTATCACATCAGCTAGAGCTTGGGTCAGACACCATTTGAAATCCAGCCTAATCCTTGAGGACCTGGTCCTTCTATCCAAGAAGCTAGCTGAGATAGCTTCTCAGCGTAGTTTGGGAATTTCAGAGGGATAAAAGCACTGACTATCTGTATAACTTAATAGCCTAGGAAGGAAGAAAACAGATGTATATAGCAGAAGCCAAATCCTTTCATTCCAGAGTGTCTGAAAAGAAGAGATTCTAGGAAGCATGGGTGCAGAAAAGAAGGTGTCACTCCTAAGAGAAGAAATGAGTTGTGGACACATGGGATGAATGGGTCTATTGATAGCAGCTGCTTAAATGGAAGGTGGATGAGTGGATTGGTAGGTAGATGGAGGGGAGGTGGGTATAGAAATGATGGAAAAGCATGTTGATGGCTACAGAGAATATGTGTGTATGAAAGATAAGTAGGTAGAGAATAGGTATATGAAAGAAACACTGGATTTAGGCAAAACAGAATGGGCTAGGACAACAGAAATTCTGAGTTTTGGAGTCCCCCTGTGAGCAGAGGGTGTCAGAGACCGGGGTAGAAGGAAGATGAGTGAGATGGATTGAACTCCAGGTTATACAGCCTCCCATTTGGAGGGTGGATCCAACAATGGCTGAGATGATCTTTCAGTATTTCAAATGGAATGTTAGAAGTAATCACCAGATCCAGGTCACAGATTCTGCCCAGGGCTTCAGCCTGAACTAGTGTCCTTGAGAAATCACCTAGTAGCCAGTGCTGATCATGCCTCTTCTCCAGCTCTGACTTCATTTGGCCTATGATCTCATGATCTGGAACCCAAAGACCTTTCTCTATGCATTGGTCTTCCATATTGGCCTTGTTTGCCTTGATGTTTTCCTGCAAAAAGTGGCCACTGGGGAGGCCAGAGTTCTAGGTGATCCTTTGGCACGCAGTGCCCTTGCTGGAGCTGGGCAGTCTAAGTATGACCATGCATAGGAGTCTGGAAGCCTTTGCCTTTTCGAGGAATGGGGCGGCCATGCAGGCAATCTGGACAGTGGCCTTGGAGAAGCCTCAGGAACTTTGTTCCTTCTGTCCCTGCCTCTGACACCCTCCATTCACAGGAGGACCCCAAAACTCAGAATTTCTGTTGTTTTATCCTGTTCTGTCTCGCCTAATTTCCAGCGCACCCAAGTATCTCACTTTCTCAGCAGGTGAGATAAGATTTCTGTCTTTGGAGCCTGAGATGAATAACATTTTGGGCCCCTTCCCTCACCTAATTTCTTGAAGAGGTTGAGTAAGGATCCACCTGGGTCTTTGTCTCTCCTTCCTCTATCACCTCTCACTGACGGTCATGGTACCTCACCACACTTCTGTTCTAGGAACAATTCTGGGTTAAGAATGAGGGACTCCCAAAAGCACCAAGGTAGATGTCTCTTAGCTGAAAATTCCTGCTTGTTTATGAGACCAAGCCCTGTCCCATGCTCTGACTTCCTGTCACTGGTTTTCTGTGTTGTTCCCTATGCATCTAACTGTGTTACCGAGTTTCATGTTTGTTTCCACAGATAAACTCTGTGGTCCATTGAATATATTTATATCTAGGATCTAGCCCTTAGAACATGAATAGATCCAGAATAAACACTCAATACATCCTACTGGATGAGCAAGGTAGATGGGGAATTGGTAGGTAGATATGTGGATGGATGAATGGCTCATAGTGGAATGATTAGGAAGATGGTTAGATGAGCAGGAAGAAGGATGGTGAGGGTAAGATGAATATTTGGGTGCATGTGTACATGGATCAGGATGGCTGCGTGAAGAAGAGGATTGGGTTCAACATAAGGATGGTTAAGTTAATGACAAGACAAATGGATCTATTGATGGCAGCTGTCTGAATAGAACGTAGATGAGTGCTTGGTAGGTAGATGGAGGGGAGATGGGTGTAGAAATGATGAAGTATATTGATGGTTATTAGAGAATATGTATGTGTAAAAGATAAATAGGTAGATAATAGGTACGTGAAAGAAACACTGGATTTAAAGTGGGCAGCTGAATAGGTAGAGGGAAGATGAGTGGAAAGGCTAAGTGGATGGGTGGGTGGGAAGACAGATGAGTTGAAAGATGTGTCAGTCAATTAGAGGGCGAGGTGAGTGGATGAATAGGTGAGTAAATGAATAGTTGGTGCATAGGTGGGGGCATGGAAACATGAATACATGAATAAAAACATTAACCAAAGTCAAAGATATGAAAAGAATTACATAGAGAATAATTATACTACTCTGAAATAATACATTTGAAAATAGAGAGAAAATGGATCCATTTTAGCAAACACAAAAGACCAAAATTTCTAGAAGGGGAGGTAGAAAGCCTGTACAGACAATAAGATGAAGTACAAAAAAAATTAGTAAAAATATACCATCATAGAAGGAATCTTTGCTTTGGGGGTTTTGTTTAATCTTGAAAGAACAGAGAACTGATACATTATTTAAAACAATGCAGATCATAGGAAACATAGGTTAGTTTCCCATGTTAGTTTTTTTTAAGTAGTATGACTCAAATAGAAAAACAAAAGTCATAGACCTATTTTTCTTTTGACTGTAGGTGTGAAAATTCTATATAAACTATTTGCTAAAAGAACCAAGAGTATATTGATACAAGTATAACCTCAGTATAATTAAGGTAATTCTAGAAATGCAAGGATGGTTCAACATATATATATTTAATATGTTATTATACCAACAAATTGTAAGAGAAAATTCATTATATAACTAGATTCCTAAAAGATATTTGCCAAAATTCAGCAGTAATTTCCAATAGCAGCTGTAAATGGATAAAAAGGAAACAACCCACGTGTGATAGAACTTATTTATTCCAAACCCAACAACAAATGTATTTTATACAGCAGAAGACATTACCTTTAAAATATAATTAAAAAAAACTATACAGGGCTGGATGCCATTGTCTTTATTTTCAGCATTATTTCGGAGGTTCTACATAATATAAGACAAGAAAACAAAGTAAGTCATAAAGTTGGGGGAAAATGAGAGTCAAATTCATCATCTTCAGATGATATAATCATGTATACAATCAAAGTAACCTCATTCAATACAGTTATACTTAGTAAGACATTTTGGCAAGGTAGTTGGATGCAAGACAAAATCTACACCTTTCTATCACACCAGTCACAATTCATTATCTTGAAGAAAATATTTTTGACTTGCCCTGGCCAGGTAGCTCATTTGGTGAGAGCATCATCCCAATACGCCAAGGTTGCAGGTTGGATCTCCAGTCAGAGCACTTACAAGAATCAACCAATGAATGTATAAATAAGGACAACAACAAATTGATATCTCTCTCTCTCTCTCTCTAAAATTCAATCAATAATCATTTTTTTAGAGACTGTTTAAAGAAAACATGTTTTACTTACTTTCTAGTCATTTCGGGTTCCAGGCACCTCAGCCCGCAACGCGAGCAGCACTTCTCTCCCAATGGGCAGTCCTCATCGAGCAGGCAGCTGGGTCTATCAATCTTCAGACATGATAGGGGCTTTTCTGGGCAGAAACCTGATTTGACTTTATGGGATGAAACAAAACACTTGACCTTGAAATACTTGATTCTAGTTTGAGACAAATTTGGGGTCACCTGGAGAAGCCTAAACAGGGTTTTCATCTGATTAAGCCTCTTGTCTTTCCCCCTAGAGTAAAAATACAGTGAAGGAGGCAGAGAGTATCAACTTCCATAGCTAATAATTTGAGGAGCATCAAAAAAGCCTTGCCATCTTTGACTTATAAAATCTGATAGTATTCCTACCTGTCCCTAGAGAATTGATGGATTTGGGTAATCTAATCCCAGAGTGTGGAGATAAGAGTATTAGAAATTATCCAGAACTTCCTTGTTTTATAAACTGTAGCAATTGAGGGCTGTATAGGGGGAAGTAAGTTGCCTAAGGCCACACAAAAAAACAGTAGAAAAGTTGAAGTGACTGGAAAAGCCTTGGCCCCTTCCATCATACCACCCTATCCCTCCAAACATTCACAATCCCAGGGACAAGACCATACCATCTCAGCCCTATGTGGCAGAATGAGCACTAGCCTAAGAGGCTGGAGAGTTCTCTTCTACCCCAACAGCATTTTGCTATCAGTCTTTTCTCCAACACATCTTACACGATGTGAATCTGCTATACATGCTCTGAAGTTCTATGCAGACACAAGGGCCTATTAGGAATATACTCAATGGTTATGATTTTTTTGTGTGTAAATAAATGTATCTTGTCACCTTGTAGGGCACTGAAGAATGAGATTCAGAATAAATGAGACTTCAGGGGGAAAATGGGGAGTGGTGCCATGTGTGATTGGCTTTGAAGAAGAACGTATAGTCTCCCAAGATCAGGAGAGCAACACGAGAGAATTGATTGGACATTAAAAGGAGAAAAGTTTCCAAGAGACCTCTAAGGCCACCCTAAGACACAGCATGGCACCCTTAGCCCAGGAGACTTTGGGAGGTGTATCCCAGTCCTCACCTGTCCAGGACCTGACACAAACAAAGCCACACATGGATTCACAACATTTTTCCATTAGACGGCAATCGATGTCACTCCTACATGAAGTCGAACATTCCATACGCTCCTTGGAAGGGAAGAAAGGGCACTCTCCTTCCTTGACTAAAACGAGAGCAGACATGAGCCCCTTTGAGCCCCACCCCATCCTCCTGCCCTTCCCCTTCTCTTCAAAACGAGTATCTCTTGTGACTTGGTTCATTCTGCCCACCTCTGGCGGGCTATGGAGAAATGAAAGGCTCACATTTCATGGGATATAGTAGAAAGAGAGTCAGGACTGGTGTTTGACACCCCAAGGTAAAGTCCCAGTCCTGCCACTTAATGAGTGACGTCAGTTTCCTTCTCTATAAAATAGGAGTAATTGTGTGAAATCTACACAGATCAGTGTAAGCCATTTTAGAGGCTTTGATTTTGCTTTGAACAGAGTGTGACAGACTCTGACTCACATTCTGAAGGAATCACTGTGTATATTGTGTTGGTAATAGACTGTAAAAAGTGAAGGATACTAGCTGGGAGACCTGTGAGGGGCTGTCACTACACTCTAGGTGAGGAGATGGCATCTCACATCAGGGTGGCAGCTGTGGAAGTGGGGAGAAGAGGTCAGATTCTGAACCTATTTTCCTAACTTAATGGGTGTTGCTTGAGAAAGGGAGGTATCAAAGGTGACTTAGGAGTTGTTACTGTTTTCCAACCAAGATGGGGAGATCCATGGACACAGCAGACTTGAGGTGGGAGAGCTAAGCTAAGCCATGCAGGTTTACACAAGGGAAACGCAAGGTGTTTGTGAGACCCAGAAGAAGGCGTCGAGTCAGTGGTTGGAGCTTGGGAGGCAGAGTTGGCTGGAGATACACATTTGTGGGTCACTAGCACATAGATGGAATTCAAGTTAATTCTTCAGGATTTTGCGTGTCTCCTGTTGTCATCTGAGTGCAAATTCTACGATGGCAGGACGTATTTCTTTTTACTTCTCCTTCCTCAGGTTAGACTCAGACTGTGGTGTGCCTGGCTCTCAGAGCTATTGTCAAATCTACATCTCTCACAGAGCAGCTCAAGCCCGCTCCCTTGGCCTCTTCTTTCTGCTGGCCCTTGAGAGAGGGCCTAGGTCTTGTCCATTGCCATGATCCCGTATAGCCTCCCACAGTGGAAAGCCTGTGGTCTGTTTTGTCAGGTCAGATCACAGGGTTGCCCTGGACATTCGGGCTCACTGTGCCCATGGAATTAGAGTTCCAGCCCTGCTCAGTCCCACTGTGAACCCTTGGACAACTAACTTTACCATTTGGACATCCTTTCCTCGTCTGTAAAATGGTGGCGAGGGGATATTTCTCAGCCTGCCTCCCGGTATCTGAGGTCAAAATGCTAATGCTGCCTTTGTAAATCACACAGTGCCACACTTTGAAGATCAATGGTCATCATCTCAATTGTTGCCATTTACTGAACCCACACTATTGGACAGCCACCATGTCAAATCTTTGTGTCCTTGATCATATATAATTCCAGCAACAACTTAATAAGGTCTTTGCTATCATTCCAGTATTATAAGGACGAGAAATGAAACTCAAAGAGATGAAGAAATTTGCAGTAAGTGGGGAAAATAGGATTTTAACCCAGGTCATTTGGCTTCTAAACTCTGTGGGACCCTGTCTCCCAACATCATTGGTGATGGTCATTACACAAAGAAATGAATCCAGAACCCTCACCTTCACCCCACCCTACTCTTCACCTACTCCATGCTCTACACCTGCAACATGGCATTCCAGAGCTGACCTGTCTATGCTTCAATCCTGAGGGAGTCCTCAGGTGGTACTCAACAGTCAATGTGATGAGGAAACACCTGCTTCTAAGGGATAGACCAGGCTCTCAGATCCCCTTGGCCAAAGATTAACACTTTATGTGCACTCTCTCAATTTTTAGCACAACTCCATTAGGTAAATACTATTATTCTCCCCACTTCATAAACAAGAAAACCGAAACTCAAAAAGGCAGATAATTGACCCAAGGCTACCCAGCCAGTGAATGAAAGAGCGAAGATTTGAACCAAGACAGTTTAACCTCAAAGCCTGAGCTCCATCAGTGCAGGCCTTCTATTTCTAGTTAGACTAGGCCCTCAGGTGGCCAAGGATAAAAGTCTTACCAGTTAATGAGCAAGCCACCATGCAGTCTTTCTCACTGAGGAAGTTGTTGGCATTCCCTTGGCAGCCTCCATAGTCAAAGCTTTTGCATAATTGATGTTTTAAGTCAAAATACCAGCGCTTAGTAACACTTCTACAGTTTCCTGGATCTACGGATAGCATGCAGGGTTCTGAGGGCAAGATGCAAAGAGGGAAGAACATAAAAGATAGCAAAAGAGTAAAGGGGTCAGGCCCTCAGCCTTTGTATAGCAATGGTGTTACCATTCAAGTCATAGAAAGAGCCATGGTCAGTAAACATTCTGGTCCTAGCTCTATTACATATGCTCTGTGATGAAGAGCATCTGAGCATCATTTCTATCTTGCAAAGGATATCATGTTCAGTACATAAGAATACTTTGGAACTGATCTTTCCATTGCTCTGAACTTTGGGGCCAGGGGCGGGGGCAAGACTTGTTCAGCAACTATATACAAAGTGCCTAAGACAGTACCTGACATACAGGAGCAATAAAATATTGAGGAAGAAAAAAAGTAGCCCCTCACGACTAAAAACTTATCTGATGCTCAGAGCTAAGTCATGTTGTTCCTCCATTGGACATAAACAATCTCATAGGACATTCACACCAAATAAGGTCACTCTGAGACCATGATAATTTGACAACCCCCCAAAAAATCATTGTGAAATCCACAAAATACCAAACACCTATGGGTGATTTTTGCTTCTCTACCAGTTACAGCCCTGTCTTCACTCTAGCCTGCCCTCTCTATAGATAAGATTCACTGAGATACTCACAGAATTGTCCCCACTCACTTAGACCCTCCTTGAAATTACCCAATCAAAGCCTCAACCCTATAGTAGATTCTTACAGCTTCTTACTGAGATGCCTCAGGGTGTCTACAGTGAACCTTCTCCCTTACTGCAATGAGTAATCAACCCAACGTGTTCAACTACATGTGTTCCAGGTGCTCTTTAGCCAGAGGGCATTGGCAATGGATATTTGCTGAATCAAGCTATAGAAAATGCCCAGTTCCCTATTATTAGGTGCTTATTACTTTGAGTTAACCAGAAAACTTCCTTGGAGGACAAAGTGTCCAACAACAACCCCAGCCTCTAAGCTACCATGCAAACAATAGTGTCTTAACACACAGTAAGCATGTACTTGAAGGTTGGGAGTCTAATTAGAATAGGAGCAAAGCTCAGACCTTGACCTCTCAATCCTGCCATCCCAGGGAATTGTTCAGCCAGGTCTGGACCAAGCAGGAAGAAGGGCGCCTCCAAAGGCACCTCAGCCAGGAAACCAATACCTTCATATGGATCCATGCACTTCTTCCCACAGGCAAAAGAGCAGCACTTCCTTTGTCCATCACAGGTGAGATCATTTTTGCACAAGTCTGGAACGTTAGCCTCACAGGGGATCCTCTCTTGGGGGCACAGTCCTGGTTTCTCTGTAAGAAAGACATGTCTGAATTCACATCCCTTGAGAGTTTCAGCTCTTCTCCCTTGGCAAAGGTGAATAGTGAAACTCTCCCAGTCCTATCCTCTGCCTTTAAGCTTCAGTTCTTGCTCCGCTTGTATTTAGGGACTGGATCTGCTGCTCACCATGCTCAGCCCATTTGGGTAGATCTGAATCAGAAACATGTGCCCAGGTAGAACCAAAGGAGAAGCTTCTTGGATTCCAGGACAGAGGATTAAATAGGGACCAAGATCCTTGCCTTAAATTCAGGAGCTCCTATCTCCTCTCGAAACTTAATATTTTAATGCCTAGTTTCTGCCTCTTGTATCTCAGTTGACAGGGGAAATTAATGAGTGAGAAGTAATAGAAATATTATGGAAATCGGAGTCAGGAGGCCTGATTTTGGCCTCTGACTTCCTGTGAGCTTGAGACCACCTGAGTTCTGCTACATTACTTTACAGGTACAGCTCAGGGGGGAGCGACTGCTCGAGTGGAAGAAGCACTGTGAGTGAGGCAGATCTGGCTTGGGAGCCTGACTCCTACCAACCAGCTAAAAAACCTTGGGGGAAAAATGTCCTTCTTTGTCTGCATCATCAGTGCCCCATCTGTAAAGTGAGAATACGATCTCTACCTTATGGCTGCTTATAAGAATGAAATGGGATACCTATACCATACTTATCACAGGACATGGCACATGGTAAGAGCTTGGCAGACGGGGATTTCTTTTTAGGGCTGCACACAGCATCCTTATGTCAGTGCTTTTAGGAGGCAGAATTCTAAAGCTGCAGCCCTCCAAATTCCCAACCTCTAGTTAATGAATTGAACACCCACTTAGATACTGCTGGGAAGGGATTTTGTAGAGGGAATTAAAGTCTCAAGCCAGTTGACCTGAAGGCACAGAGATTATTTAAGTGGGCCTGATCCGATCTGTTGAATCCTTAAAAAGAAGAGGTTAATTTTTTTCCCCAATTAGTAGAGAAGAAGAGGTCAGAAAGATTCAAACTCTAAGAGGAACCTGTTATGCTATTAGTAGCTTTGAAGGTAGAGGCGGCTGAACGCCAGGAAGTGAGGGTGGCTTCTACAAGTTGGCAGGCAATAAGGAGCCCTCAGTTCTACAATCACAAGAAAATGATCCTTTTAACAATCGGTGAGCTGGGAAGAGAACCCCGAGTTCCAGATGAGAACTGCAGCCTTGGCTGACACCTTGGTTCCAGCCTGGTCAGAACCTAAGTGTAGGACCCAGACCCACCATGCCAGGCTCCTCACGGACAAGGACTGCTTACATGGCAGCAGAAAGCTACTACAGGTGTGGCTTCACGGCTCTAAACGGAGCATCTCTCCAGTGGAACCTCACCCGATGTGGGATCCTTTTAAATATACTGAATGTTGCAATTACAGAAATTTAGAATTACACACACTATAATAATCATTAGTATCAACCTCCTAATTTCATAGGTTTGTTGTTGTTTTTTAATGAGGTCAAATAGGATAATACAGTGACTTACGAGAAAGTATGGAGCTTCTAATCCATGGCTCACTCCAGAAGCCCCACATCTCCCCTGAGGTCTGGCCTCTGAGATCTGTAGCTCTTTCCAACTGTATTTCTCACCCCTCATCCCAATCTTAATGCACCCTCCAAGAATAACCTGAGCTAAGAAGAACATATGGTTCCTAATCTTGAGTGTACATCAAAATATCTGTGCATTGTTTAGCAAATATAGACCGTGGACCAAATCAGAATCTCTGGCAGGGGTGTCCAACCTGCAGCCCACGGGCCGCACACACCCCAGGATGACTAGGAATGCGGCCCAACACAAAATTGTTAATTTACTTGGGACATTATGAGATTTTTTTCATGATTACGTGTCACAATGTATTTAATGTGTGGTCCAAGACAACTCCTCTTCTTCCAGTGTGGCCCAGAGACACCAAAAGTTTGGACACCCCTGCTAGAAACTGAGCCGAGGGACTCAGAATCTTTCAAGTCCCTAGGTGATCCTGAAGCAGCCAGCTGGGCTCCAGGATGCAGGCTGCTACCTGGGAGCCATGTTCTAGGTTTGCGCCCAGGGAGAGTTCAGTAAATCACATAGGAAGACCTCCAAATGGGTAAAGAGGCACAGAAACCTTGGCGATTATGAAGACAAACTTCCCCTTCTCACTAGTGCTGACTGCAGCCAGTTCTGCCTGCTCCCTGTTTTAGGGGGACCATTTAAACCTTTGTTGGGGTTTCTTTCAGTCACAGCAGCTCCTTACCCCACTGTCAACTTGAACTCTCACTTAGAACCCTCCTTCCTCCCTGTCAGCCCTTCTCAGCCTCGTGTGCACAGTGTCCTCTGTGACACACACTGCGGGGCTTCCTCCACAGTTACTGGGAACTGTCCCCAGAGTTCTGATCTCAGCCCTCTCCTGTCATTACTGGATGCACACTTCCCAAGTGACCACATCCGTCCCCATGACAGCCCTACCCGTGATTGCCTGATCTTCCCCCACACCTGTCCTGTCTTCCAGGCTAAGACACTTATATCCAACCACCTGGGGGAAACGGCTTTGAGTATCTCATAAGCACCTCTGGTCGAAACATGTCTAAAACCGCACCAGTGTCTCTCCATGCCTACACAGCTCCTCCTGTCTGTTCCCATCTTGACATCTGGCAACAGCACTCCCCCTGGGACTCACTCGTCCCCTTCCATCAGCCTCGCATCCTTATCAGTCATGGACTTGGGTCAATTCAATCTCCTAACTCTCCGACCCCATCTCTTCTCCCCCTTTTCTATGACTTCCTCAAGTCAGCATCTGACCTCCCAGCATTCTCAGCAATTCCTCCTGTCTAGTGATTGGTTCATTTTTAAAAATTAAACTCAGAGAAGATACATATGGGAAAAAATTAGGAAAATAATTTTCAGGGAGCTGGTGAGGGAAGGATTGGAAGGGCCCAGGGTGGGTGAGTAGGGCTAGTTCTCCGCAGCCACAGTCGAAGCGGCTTCATCTGACATGAAACCTGGCCATGCGCCTGGCCCTCAGTCCCCAGGAATGCCTGCTAAGGAGGGGCGGCTGCAGCTTTTCTGAACCCACGTTTGACTCTTTTGTGAGGCGCTGCCCATGTCTGCTCCAGCACGAGGGAGAGAAACAGCAGGAGAGCTACTTTCTTCTTGGAGAAGGGAGAGCTGCAGCGAGGAAGGAACCTGTGCGGGAGGAGAAGATGGGCGGAAGTTAGGCACAAGCCAGAGAGAGACACCAAACACACGGATGACCCTTAAAGATGATCCACCAATTCCCTCAGTTTGCAGAAGAGAAAACGGAGATGCACAATGGGGAAGGGGCTTGTTTCTGGTCATATGGCAAATGGGGCAGGACCTTCAGCCCCAGGACCTTCCCAGTGGTCCCACACCTTTCCATGGTGCTGTATGTGATCTACCCAGACACTCGCCCATTGTCTCGCTCTGGGTGAGAGGCCACACATGAATGATCACAATGATTCATCCGGGACAAGTGCGGGGCTGGTTCGCCCAGAGTCACTCCTGGGGCAATCCCAGGTACCTTCTTTGGCACTACAGATAACAAGAAGCTGAGATTTCCCAGAAAGCCTGGGCATATGGCACTGGGTCTCAGTGCCCCAGGATCAAAAAAGATCCCAGATGGCCTTGAGTTAACAAAAGGTCCTTCTTTTTTCTTCTGGTGTCATCCAAGTCTAGGAGCTTATGATAAGTCCAGACAACCACATAAACCAATGATCTTCCCCAACTCACACACGTCTCCATTTTCCGGGTCTCTTCCTGACCCTTGTGTCTGCAGCAATATAAAAGCATTTTCTAAAATATATATTATCAAGGGCCTATCAAAGTTAATAGTATTCAAACTTTCCAACACTTAACAGAGTGTATCAGATTAAATGAGGTGTTTAAATAAAAGAGTAATGGGTATAGTCAACAACATTATATTAATCATTTGGTAAATGCTAGCAAAGCCTTTTTGGTAAACTTTCCAGAA